>JAJJMA010107740.1:0-14735 GCA_023529015.1 Papaver nudicaule | reverse complement strand
GAGGTTACTCTTCACTGATTGTTGAATTGTTATGTGAGAACATAACAAGATGTGAGATGACTTTCGTGCTAGAGAATACTCAGGAAATACCTCTGTTGCAATACCATGGATAGGCATGAGATTACCTCTGTTGCAATACCATGGATGGTAAGATGGTAGATCATGAGAACAAGCTTGGCCATAGATGACCAAGGCACGCTATAGATTGGCGCTGCCTGTAAGTTTAATTGACCAAGTGGCCAAGGTATGCCATAAACTGGCACTGCCCAAAATTAGGTTTGGCCAAAATGACCAAGGGACGACGCTGGCAAAAGGATGGCACTGGCCAAATAGGCTTGGCCATAGACTGGCCAAGCATGGAATAGGACGGCGCTGGCCAAGCAAGGGAGGAGATGGCGTTGGCCAAGGCTTGGCCATGGACTGGCCAAACAAGGGAGGAGATGGCGCTGCCCAAGGCTTGGCCATGGACTGACCAAGCAAGGAAGGAGATGGCGCTGGCCAAATTGGCTTGGCCATGGACTGGCCAAAGCCTTTCCATAACCAGATTCATCATAGCTAATCCCACTCTTCTGGTTAACTCATGATTTGTGATGGCTACACCAAGGGGCGATCGCTGCCATAGCCCATACCATCAATAATTGGTGTCATAGGGCTTATGTACCCATGATTACCCTTTCATGACCAGAGTCACTGCAACAGTCCTGCTCTCCTGGCTAAAGGATGTCACACTATGCTTTGTTGGGTATTTGTAAAGACTCTTCTTTCGAACATGTACTTATTCTGAACCCATTACTTTTTACTGAGTCTAATAATGGCCACCATGTGAAACAGTATATTTATATTATTTTATGATTTTATCCTCGTGCCAAAATCCACCATCAACATTAAGTCCCCTGCTTAGTACGGAATGCTAGTTCCGAGGTAAGCATAAGATGGTGATTGGTTAGACTAACAGTATGATATATTTTAGATAAAATGAAATTAGAGAAATTGCCTCTTACGGACCCCTTTTCTTTTATGACAAGGTTTCTTAGAGTTTAAGGAAGCAGTTTCCTAGTAGAACTAGGATTTTTATATTTGTATATATATAGGAGTCCAGATGAGATTTCTTTTTCATAATCTTTTCATGTTCATCTTTCCAGAACAAAATTCAGGAGAGTGATGTCTTCCCCATTTTTTTTTTTTGAAATAACAATATTGGGTAAATGAACCCTAAGAAAGTCGTCGACGGCTTGCCGGTGCCGGAATTTCGTTTTTTTTTTCTTTTTGCCTGCTGCCAGGCAGACGACATGCCGTCGTCAGCCGACGCCGTTTTTTTTTCCCTGCCAGGCAAACATCGCTAGCATTGGCGAAATCAATGCCAATGTTATGATTTTCTTTTATCTCATTTTTCCCATTTATGTATATACACATATACGTTCTGTCATGTACCTGACATTTATCTTTTTCCCTGAGGGTTGTCTCTGTGAGTGCTGTTAGTATAGAGTCTGGGTGCTGTTAGTAGTTCTGCTCCTTTGATTAACCGTTGGATTAGTAGTTATCCTTGTTGCCTTGTGTTGTCGATCATTGCGATCTGTCCTTTGTTTGTTTGGTCAGTAGGGTTGTTAGTGACCAATCTATTTATGGTAATGATAGGACTTGTATTGTCATTATTGAATTTTATCTAACACCAGAAGAACTTTGTTCTCTCTATTTGGGTTCTTTGCTCTCGTATCTTAGAAATTGGGCTTGATTCTTTCAGAATCAAGAGGTTACCTTCTTTGTGTGTGATTTGTTGTGTGAAGAACACAACATTTGGCATCAGAGCCATTCTCCTGAGAAGCCATGGGTGGATCGGAAAACAATACCGGTGCTACTAAAGTTATTGATGATAAGCTGAAGAATTACGATCTCAAGTTTACTAACATGGATGAGAAGATGTCGAAACTAGGTACAAAATTGGAAGATAAGCTAGAAGATCTGAGAATGTCCCTTACAGATAGTATATCAACTAATAATACCAGTTTGGAGTTAAAGTTCGATGAGCTTAAGAAGATGCTGGAAAATTTGGGATCCAAGAGTACAGATGGATTCATCGGTTCACCATCTGGATTTGGTGGTTTGGAAGGAAGTTTCATCAGGAGAGGAGCACATACATTTTATCTCACTACTGGTGGTAAAGAGATCATTCCAAGAGTGCCTAAGCTTGTCTTTCTAAGATTCAGTGGCGAGAATCCAAGTGAATGGGTTCAGAAGTGCGATCTATACTTCATGCTCAACAAGGTAGATGAAGCTCAGAAGGTCAGTATGCCTGTAATTCATCTGGATGGTAAGTCTGGTAATTGGTTCCTAAATTTTAAAATGAAAAGAGATAGTTTATCTTGGATTGAATTATCTGACAATATATGCCTTCGTTTTGAAAATCCTGCTAATGAGAATATTGTAGGAAGGTTTAGTAAACTATCACAGACCTCTACAGTTGAGGAGTATTTTGAGCAGTTTGAATATCTAAAAGCATTGTTAGTTAGCAAACATAGAACTCTTACAGAAGAATTTTTTATCATGAGTTTTATTGGTGGTTTGAAGGAAGAGATTCAACAGGCAGTACTGATGTTTAACCCTACAACCTTGATGCATGCTTTTTCACTAGCTATATCTCAAGAGCTCAGCCTAATTATGCAACAATTTTTTTTAAAACCCACTGCAAAGCCTTAAACTCATATTCAACACCTAAACCATTTTCAGCTAACTCTTCATACTCATCACCAATGCCATTTCCTACCAACAATTTTTCTTCAAGACCCCCACCTAACAATACAAAATACAGATACACCCAACACAGACCTAATCAGGGCTCTACTGTGAAAAAGTTGACACAAGAACAATTTAGGTAAAAGAAGGAGAAGGGTATATGCTTTGATTGTGATGAAAATTTCAAGCCTGACCACAACCGTAAGAAAAAAACATTTTATCAAATTATTAGTGATAGTTTAGGGGAGAGTAACACTGAGCCTGAAGAGGAAGAAGAGCTGGAAATTGCTAGCGACTCTCCACTTGAGTCTAATATGGAGATATCACTACATGCTCTAACTGGCAATGTGAGTGGTGACACTATAAGAATCCCATGATTTATTAAGAAGAAGGCTATATCAATTCTCATTGACATTGGTAGTACTCACAGTTTCTTGGATTGTGACTTGGCCAAATCCTTGAGCTGCAATATTACTCCTACTGCTAATCTGTTAGTGACTGTTGCTAATGGAGAAAAGACAGTGAGTTCAAGCATTTGTTCTCCACTGAAATGTACTATGCAGGGTCATGAATTCAGTAGTGAAATAAAACTACTACCATTTGGTGGGTGTGACATGGTTCTTGGAGCTAACTGGTTAAGAAAATTGGGAGATGTGATATTCAATTTAGTTAAACTAGCATTTCCTTCAAACATAAAGGCAGGAAGATTACTCTTACAGGGGCCAAGAGTAAACCATCACTAATTGAGATGAGTGGAAGGAATGTGAAATATTTTTTCCACAAGCATAGTATCACAATTGCCTCCACAGAGAAGCCTTGATCATTCAATACCCCTCAAACCCAATTCCCAACCCACCAACCAGAGGCCATATAAATGTCCTTACATACAGAAGGGAGTCATTGAGAAATTGGTCAATGAGATGTTACAAAATGGTGTAATTCAGCCAAGCCATAGCCCATTTGCTGCTCCAATTCTTTTGGTGAAGAAGAAGGATAAATCTTGGAAGTTTTGTGTAGATTATAGGAAGTTGAATGATATTACGGTTAAAGATAAGTTTCATATACCCATCATTAATGAGTTGTTAGATGAACTACAAGAAAATAAGTACTTCACCAAGATTGATCTAAGGTAAGGCTATCATCAAATCAGAGTGAAAACTGATGACATATATAAGACAACTTTCAGAACTCATGAAGGCCACTATGAGTTTAAGGTGATGCCATTTGATCTTACCAATGCACCAACAACATTTCAGGCCCTTATGAATGATGTTTTTCATGATTATTTTAGGAAATTCCTCTTGGTTTTCTTTGATGATATCTCGGTTTATAGTCCAAATTTAGAAGCTCATCACAAACACTTGGAAATAACGCTTCTCTACTGAGACAACATCAGTTATTTGCCAAGCTTTCCAAGTGTTGCTTTGCTCAGAAAGAGCTTGAATACTTGGGTCATATCATTACTGCTGAAGGTGTAGTAGCTGATCCAGCTAAAATAGCAAGTATGGTTGACTGGCCAACACCAAATACTGTGAAGGATCTAAGAGGTTTTCTGGGTCTTACAGGTTACTATAGGAAGTTTGTGAAGAATTATGGTAACATTAGCAAGCCTATAACAGAGCTACTTGAGAAGAATTCATTTTAGTGGAGTGATGCAGCTGAATTGGCTTTTCAGAAGCTGAAACAAGCCATATCAACTACACCGGTTTCAGCATTGCCTGTTTTTTCAAATCCCTTTACACTAGACACTGATGCATGTGATTTAGGGGTTGGTGTTGTGCTTATGCAGGATGCTAGACCAATTTCTTATTTCAGCAAAGCTTTGGGCCTAAAGCATTGGCAATGTCTATTTATGAGAAAGAACTCTTTGCTATTGTATCTGCAGTGACAAAATGGAGGCACTATTTGTTGGAGCATCACTTTATTATCAAAACTGATCATCAAAGTAAAAATTTCTTCTTAGAGCAGAAGATTACAACTGTGTTGCAGCAAAAGTGGTTAATCAAATTATTGGGCTATGACTATGAAATACAATACAGAAGGGAGTTGAGAATAAGGTTGCAGATGCTCTATCTAGGAGACTATTGCAAGAGGTTTCACTCAATACTCTCTCTATTTCAAAACCCAATTGGGTACAAGATGTCCATCTCAGCTATGTGGATGACTCAAAAGTTCAGCAAATGATTGCTCAGCTACTTCTTACACCTGATTCTCTGGAGAATTACACTTACAAAGAATAAGTTCTGAGGTACAAGACCAGATTATACATTGGTAGCAGTAATGAGGTGAGGGCCTCAATTCTCTCTTCAATACATACTTCAGCTATTGGCGGTCATTCTGGAATTCAGGATACCTACAACAGAGCTAAGGCTCATTTCTTTTGGCCTGGAATGAAGAAGGATATACTGCATTTGGTCACCACTTGTGATGTCTGTCAGAGAAACAAAGGTGAGCACACTTATCTTCGTGGGCTTTTACTTCTTTTACTAATACCACAACAAGCTTGGCAACATATCAGCATGGACTTCATAGAAGGACTTCCTAACAGTGAGAAGAAAACAATCATCTTGGTAGTGGTGGATAGACTCATCAAATATGCTCATTTCATTGCTATCCAACACCCTTATACTGCTGCTGGTGTAGCCAAAATATTCTTGAACAACATATTTAAACTACATGGATTGCCTGAGCCCATAGTCTCTGACAGAGACAAGGTATTTACCAGCAACTTTTGGCAGGATTTATTCAGAATTATGGGCACCAACTTGAGCATGAGCACTGCATATCACCCTCAATCTGATGGACATACAGAAAGAGTGAATGCTTTTCTGGAAAACTATCTTAGATGTATCACTGGGCATCAACCTAAAAAGTGGAATAGCTGGTTAGCTCTTGCTGCATGGTGGTACAACTCCAGCTTTCACACCAGCCAATAGGATCTATAAATGGTTTCGTTCAATACTGAACTATATAGTATACATGGCATAAAACATGAAGGGGTTATGAATCGAAAACCATAAATAGAGACACTCAAACATTATTAAGCACAAATGTTTTTTATTCAAGAAAACAAGTAATCTGACATCTACAATTTCATCCGTCGCCCTAACAAGAATTCTATCAAACTATGGCTTTCTCAAAAGCCATGAAATTGATGAGAGGAAAAAAAAATAAAGAAAACCCTATTTTCTCATGTTTTGGGTCTGTTTTCTTTAGCTGCTCACGCACTGTTTATATAAAGAGGCATCAGATCCTCTTTTGTTTCAACCACCACCGACTTCATGTTCTTTGACGGCAAGTTTATTCATCAAATAATTCACCGACTGACGCATATGCGTCTGTTTTAAGACAAAGAAAAGGGTGACCCTTATCGAGCGTCATGGATCCTCATAGTGAGGCTGCCCCAAGTAGTAATTTGTACTGAAGAAGCCCTGTCTCCAGTAATTCTTCTTATTTAGTTTCTTTTTGCCTTCTTTCTTGTCGTACTGTCGGAATTGCTTGTATTTTTTGTAAATTGCTTAAAGCAATATTATTAATCAAATAACGAGTTCTCGCTAGTGCAAATATGAGTGTTTAATGTAATATTTATGAGCTTATCACACCCCCACACTTACATTTAGCATTTCCCCGAGCAAAACAAAATAAAGATAAATAAAAATAAAAATCCTAACTCAGTTTCGCCGAGTATACGATTGCACTGAGCATGTGCAACAAGCCTTTGAACCCCATAGGTGTCCCTGGAGGACGAGTTATAGTCTCGTGGGGGCTTACAAGAGGTATTCCCACAAAACCTTAATCCAAAATCCAAAGAATTCCCCATAAATAAACAATCAAAAAAGTTGTGGATCCACCCACAAAAAGAAATAGAAAACCAATAGCAGTTTAGTACCTTTGATGTAATAAATCGTCGAAACACAAGAGCTACCCGCACACTTAGGCTTTGCAACACTTGAAAATGGCTATAGAACATAGTATAGAGATTCTCTTAAAACGGAAGATGTCTCAGTTGGTTCAGCATGCACGGTATTAATTATATAAACATTCTTCTGGTAATCAGATAGTTTGGGAGAAACATCATTAATTAGAGATTTGTTAAAAGAGTTAGACAAAACTTCCACGATCTCTTGTATCACCGGATCCTCAGCATCCTTGAAAAACTCTAGTGAAGTACTTATCTCATTGTTGATGGTGGTTTTTGGCGAAGAGGTTGCAAGAGTAATTTTGTATCAATTTCTGGCATCTTTGCGTCATCAGGTGAATGGCTCAAGGCAAGGTATGAATTTATTTATAGTAGGGATAAGAGAATTGGCCACCATGGCCCTAGCCTACACGGCAAACACTAGCTCACCATCCCATCCTTGCTCACATCCTAGCTCACCATCCCATCCTTGTACGCATCCTTGCATGCAGCCCATGCACGCATCCTAGCCCATGCACACATCCTAGCCCAATCCTTGCTCATGCGCGCTTCCTTGTGCATGCATCCTTGCTCATGTACGTATCCTAGCTCACGCGCCTAGCCTAACATATGTGGCTGGCCCACACGACCATCCCGTCCAGTCTCCTCACGTCCCTGATTTTTGCCTTGGCCATGGCTCATGCCACGACCCCACGTTTTGGGCTTCGCCGTAGCATAGGCTACGACCCCACTTTTATTGCCTAGCTGTGATTTAAGTCGCGGGCCCACTTTCTTTGGTTGGCCATAACCTAATGTTATGGTCCCACTTTACTGGCTTGGCCGTCGCTTAGGCTGCGGACCCACTTTTATAGCTTGGTCATGGTTAGCACCATGTCCCACTTTACTGGCTTGGCCGTAGCTTAAGCTGCGACCCCACTTTTATAGCTTGGTCATGGCACCATGTCCCAAATTCTTACCCTGAGCCACGGCCCCACTTTTGTGGCTTGGCCGTGCCCATTGTCACGACCCCACTTTTTCCCTCTTGGCCGTGACTCTTGTCACGTCCCCACTTTCATCTCTTGGTCGTATATCTTGCCACGGCCCCACTTTCATCACTTGGTCATAACTCTTGTAGACCCCGCTTTTATAGGTTGGCTATAAAACAATACTATGACCCACTTTTATCACACGCCATAGCTTGAGGGTCCCACTTCTTAATCTTTTAGCTACCTCTACTTATGGGGCCCACTGATCCAAGTCCTAGTTGGTTATGGTCTTTATTGAATCCATGATATTCTAGTCTCCTAATCAAATTCGGAAATCTAATAGATTACGAATTACTTTAAAGAACGATTGACACGGTTTAATCCGTGAGGATTCAGGAGAAACTTCCTTCATGAAAGTTGTTCATCAGCAAGTTTCCCATGACATACTAAAATTTCATAATTTTAAAAAATATATGCTGGCCTGGGCGATTTTTAAAGTAAGTGACGTGCAATTTGTCTAGAAATCTGAATATGACGTAATGTTATGGTTCATCCCTATACATCCTATAGCTAACTTCCTAATAAGATTATTGTGCTATGTAATATTGCTTATTACCATTCATGTGTCCTATCTTTAGGTCTTGAATTGGCAATGCTCATGCATTTTTTGGTTGTGGCTACGCTGTGTTAGCATAACCTGACTTTTTCCTGATTATAGACTTGCTTCTATAATCAGTGCTACATTTCTTAATCATGGATCATGGCTATGACTTATATTATTTTGGACATTCATATGTCTCTATTACTCATGGAACTGGTGCATTATATGCCACAAGCCAATTTCTCATGTTTATGGCATACAGAAAGTCGTATTTACTTGACTATTGCCACAAAGGGTTGCTGAAATCCCCTCAGTCTAAATGGCGATTGCATAGCTCAATCCTTAGACTATTCTCATTGGTTTAAATGGCGAATTTCCGGCTCAATCCTTAGACCAATCCTAAAAGAGATGCACAAGCTTATCGCTTAAATCTCTATTTTTATGCAAAGTCCTAAGTTTACCAGTAATTGGTACGACTTGCACTTAGTCAACTTTGACTTAACAAATATTCAACACTTAAAAAATCTTACGAGCATCAAGTAAGTTACATGGGGGGATATTCTTTAGGGTTTTGGTGTGGCGGTTTACGGCACGTGTGATTGCAATGGCTCAATCACTCAACGGGAAAGAAACTAAGTCGTATGAACGTTGCTAGAAAGATGGGATGAGAAAGTGGGCTGTTAGTCTTCCCTAATATTAGGCGCAAGACTCTTAATAGTTGGACTCACTTACTCCACACTCCCACTCTTCCACTTCTTCCACTTCTTACGAGATCCTATTGCTATAAATAGGTCACTCGACCAGTTTGGAAAAGACAGAACAAACAGTTCGATCTTGACCTCTCGAATACCATTACAACTTCATACTATATCATTACACTTCACACTTTACCCCTCAGATTCTCTTTATTGTTTTACACCTAAAACACTCATGTGTATCGTTGTCAATCAAACTTCTCATAAACCATTCTTCGCTAGTCTCTGCTTTAAACACAATCTCAGCATCAACATCATTAGTGTGGTCTTCAAAAAGCTCAAATTGTTCTTCCTCTTTATTATTATTCTCACAAAAGAGTCTTTCTTATTCTAATTGTTCAAACAACGAGTAATCTCAGATGTTTGAGACTTCATGTGATTTACAAGTCCATCACTTTTTTTTTGTGGTTTCTCTTTTAGCTTCTGAGTCAGAGTCATCAGAAAGACTGAAAGGAAAGGTATCTTGCAGTTTTGGTTTAATCATCTCATCTAGAGATTCAAATAGGGATTATGAACCTACTTCAACAACATACTTATCTGAGTCTTTTTCTGGTGTACTGGAAGAAACTATGATTAAGATTCACGAAAGCGTCAAACATAGACAGTTACGTCTTTCAAGTGTTTGTCGGCTCTGATACCAACTGAAAAAAAGGGGTTACCGAAACATACCACCAATTTTTAGTTTCGTGAACCTAGTTGATTATGTTGTTTGAACGATCTCACAAATCAATATTCAAGCAACAACCCGAGTACAGTTATGGGAACCGAATCCTAACAAGAACAAGTTCTTGTAGATCTCAACAGATATGAACTCGCTCAAGGGTATGAATCAACAAACTTGCATACTCTAACTATATAGATCAGAGAAAATATAATGCGTAAGGGCAAAGTAATGCAAGACACCAGAAATTTTGTTAACGAGGAAACTGCAAACCAACAGAAAAACCCCGGGACCTCATCCAAATGTGAACACCCACTGTATTAAACGAATACAGACGCTAGCCTACTCTCAGACTTCGGACTGGAATGTATCGAGACTGAATTCACCCTACAAGCAAATCAGCTACCGTTGTGCTCCTACGTCTCTTGACTCCCGCAGAAGCCTACGTACTTGATTCCCCTTCCTGACGTCCTTTACAGGCCTAGGAGTTGATCCACTTCCCATCGTGAAGACTAGCGCTACCTTGCCTCTAACAGGACGCCTGGTGTACTCAATTGTAATTAGACAAGAATAGGATTGTGATTTCCTTTAGACTTAAAGTCAAGGTTAATAGAAATCGATATGTTGATTAGGGCTTATTGATCTAGCCTAAACAACTTTACCTCGTAATGCATGATGAACTTAGTATTAAACCCTAGTTCGTGAATTTGCGTTATGGAACTTCTAGGGCTTATAACACCGAGTGCATTCTTACAAAGTTTATATCAAATCTTGGTCTTGGTATGATGAATAAATCAATCGACCCATGATACAAGATCAAGGAATTTTACTTCCGACATGTGATTCACGATCCTCAAGTAAAGTCATTCAAATAGTCGTTGTCCAAAAAAAGAACTTCGAGATTACGACCAACCTTTATGCAAGGATACACAAATGTGTAGAGGATTGAGGTTGTATCTTGCAGAAGGTCATCTATTTATAATGATCATCAAGGGAGGTTTTGCTTTAAAGTTAAGCAACCTTGAGTAGGGCTCAAGCAAGTTTCCGAACTTAGAAAAGTCCATAGGCTTGCTTTAAGGTCCAACTCAATCTTCTTCTAACCCTTTGGTTGAAACCTAAAGGTTGTGAAAAGACTCGCCTTGATTTAATGAAGGATGGCATCGGCTCAAACAAGTTTGACCATGCGTGGAAAATGTGGAAGAGCTCCATGATTCAGATTGTGTATGAGTTCGAGAATCCAAACACAACCGACTGAAAATTTCAACAATGAAATTTTCCATGGCTTATATGAACGCGTTCATGAACGAGAACATATAGCAGACAATGGAGTTCAGGAGAATCACTGAAATCATGAACGTGTACATATAAAACCGCTCGTTCTCTGGAAAACCTATCACCAACATATAAACGCGTAGACTGTTGAGGTCTATTTCAAGAGACAACTCTACTGACTTCTACTTAGGCATATGCTCACAGGTAATGTGAAATGCTAAGAGACTAATCCTTAAAATCCTTCGTATCACATAAAAAACATCATAGACTATTTTAAATGTTATAATAGTAAATACGAAACTGAAAGGTAAACCTTTCTAACCTTTAGTGAGGACAATATATTTTATCAAGTATGTAAGCTCCGGTCTTCATCTTCAATGGTCTTCGTCTCGAATACCTAATCTTATCCTAGTCCGAGTTGTATTGTAGACTTATCAAGGATTGACAACTGACTTGAGATAACAACATTAGTGGGTCCAACCGAGCAATGCTCTAACACTCTTTATATATGAGAGGATGCCCTAGGTTAGTTACATATATGCCCTTACGAGAAGGTTCCTAAATCCTATGAGTCACATGTTCTAAAGAATTTATGAATCACATGTGGTTACATATTCTGGAGAGTTCTTCATATGAGATGGTCCGTGCGGTGGGTGTCTCCGGTTGGCGGACGTTGGGCTATTGAGCGGAGGTGCTGCGCTGAGGTACATTGAGGGGCTGCGCCGAGGTGCGCTGGTGAGCTGGAGGCGTTGCACCTAGGTGCGCTGGTGAGATGGAGGTTCTTAGGAGACATTAAATATGGCATCCACCATAAAAAATTAATTTGAATAAATATTTAAATAGTAAACATTATTTTTCAAATATAAATTTAAAATCAATTTTTGCAATAAAGTGGCAAATGTGTAGTAAAATGATTTTACCGGAGTGGCAAACGTGTAATTATAAAGTAACCGTTTGACTTTGACCATCAGTTGACTGACGGTCAAGCGACCCAAATCCTAAACTATACAAACTTACGACCCAATTTCTAAGACTAAGTCTTATGGGAGTTATACTTCTAGGAAAAGCGTGGTCTATTCCCTGAATGCTACTTCTCTCTCCAGAAATAATTAGCGCTGGAAGTATAACTAGCAGTCTGGCGCTCAATAATCTAGGGTAGAAAAATTTGATTTGGCGCTCTACCATTCAGCGCAAATTCGGATATTCTCAGCATCTAATCTAGATCGTCAGATCTAACGGTCCAGATGCTTGCGCTCTACCATTCAGCGCATCTCCACTTGATGATTCAACGCCAGACTGATAAACTATAACTGTTAACTAGCATTCGCCATAAAACTCATGGATGCTAGATAGATGACGTGGAGGGTAAACTATAATTGTAAGCATCACTCTCATAAGACTAAGAGCATCTCCAACGGAATGTCAATGTGAGTCCTATGTGGATGTGCAATTTAGACATCCTTAATCTAATTTTTCCTTAATTTTAGGATGTTCTAAGATACTATCTCCAACCATTAAAAATCTAACTTTGATTGTGAGTATATTTGGAAGAATCCCATTGGTTAATATTTGAATTTTGAATCCAAAATAGATTTTTGAAAGAGAAAATAACTAAATTTTACTTTTAAAATGGTTACTTTCACTACAACTTCTACTTGTTTCTGAAATTCAAGGGAATTTTTTTTGTGTAAGAGTCTTGTGTACGTGAACATTCAAAATGTATGAGTCTTGTATACTCAAATATTTGTCATCAAGACCTTTCACTATTTTTCCATTCTTGTGCTTATGTCTAAGCAACCATTGTTCTCCACGGCATTTGGTAACAGGTCTTTGCTCTTCCTTTGCCTGTACAATCAGTATGAACAGTAACAGGGGTTGTATTATAGATTGAAGGGAGATCTTTACCATCAAAGCAGCCCACATTTTGTCCTTGCACTTTTGGGGTACAAGCCTCCAGTCTTCGTAGTCGATGGGACAATGCGTTCTTATGAGCTTTCCAGCTTTGGTAGCAAACCTACTGGCATTTTCACCCATTGGTCTTCCATGTTCATCAAGGTCAACCAAATATCTGGATCTAAGGAATCGAGGATCACAGCTACCACTATGAGGAGTACTAGTACTTGGAGAAGCATCAGGACTAAGAACGCTGGTTGGTGATGAAGTCTCATCGGACTCTTGACTTGTCATCTTCATACAAACGAACAAAAAACAAACAACAAACAACATATGAGAAAACTTGAATACATAGCAAGTTATGAAAGCAAAAAACTAGAACTTTGGTTGAAACCCTAAGTTTGGATTCATAGATCACAACACCCACAAGTACGTAACTTATTAAGCATAAACAATAGAGGCAGCGAACAATCAAAAACCTGAACTTTGGTTGAAACCCTAAGTTTGGAGTTCTGATTTATGGAAAGAGATCACAACACCCCACAAGTAAGTAACTTATTAAGCATAAATAATAGAAGCAGTGAACAATACAATTGTTAAGCATACACAACCTAAGAACCAAATGAAACAAATAAGATAGATCTAAAGAAATTACCTTCCGAGATTGATTGAGGTACAAGGTTAGATGCATGGTAAGAGGTATGAACGATGTGAGTGAAGATCGGAAGAGAGTTTGTGAAAACAGGAAAACAGAAACAAAGCTTCAACTCCATCTTCTCTTCTTTATAGAGAAAAGGTAGATTCAAAATGTTTCTGAAATTTGGAGAAGGGGGAAAAGAAATTTGAGAGGGAATCGAAAATTTTGGAGGAAAAAGAGGAATTGGGAGAGGGAAACGAAAATTGAAACAAGTATCTGAGTTGGGATTTGAGTGGGAAACGAAAATTGAGATCTAAAATTTAGCTCCAACTTTTGGACAGAGAGTAAAGTTGCCTAAAGTTTCAATAATATAAGAGAGATATGTTTTTGGTCCCAAAAATCGAGGCGAAAAAATCATACGGATCGAGCTTAAATGTTGCGATTGACTTTGTTAAGTCAAATTATGATTTTGGTCAACTTCAAAAGTTAGTGTAGGACATGGGACACCAAAATAAAATCATATGACATTTTCTTATAACAAAACACGTCCAATTTGGACGGTGGATATTTTGTTTAACAATAGTAATCTACGGTTTGATATTTTCCGTAAAAATTAGTAATGAAGTTTCGACGGTTTGTTATTTTCCGTCGAAAATGCAAAGGCAGATGAGCATTTCTGATTTAGGGATTTGTTTGATATTGTTGTTTGGAGATTTGTTTTCATAAGAACTATTTATATATGTTAACTAATAACTGATTTGTTCCAATTCAAAGTGAAATTTGTTTGATCCTCAACTTTGGGCAAGTAATTGAGTTAGAATCTTCCTTTGAACACCATCACTCCCTAACTTGCCATTAGGGCTCTTCATGGTACAGTTTGGCACGGTTTCAGCCAAAACCGTTGCCAAAACCGTTAGTTACGGTTTCCTGGTTTTCCAAACTGTACCATCCCATATATTAAACAGTTCGGTACAATTTCGAATTGTAACGGTTCGGTAGAAACTGTACGGTTTTGGTAAACTGTATACACTGTCAGTTTCAAGTGACTGACAGTTCAAAAAAAAAAGACAAACTTAAAATTCATTGAAAAACATAAATCCAGAATGACAAGAAGACTGCCAGGCTTAAACATAAACTCCTGCTAATTGTTATACAACAAAATAGGCAGTAACTCAACTGCCAGGACTTAAATACACCAAAATAGGCAGAATAAGTAACTGAACTGTCAGGCCTTATATACAACCTCTACTAGTTAGTTGCACTATTAGTCTATTACGACTTCTATTACTACTTTCACCTTCT
>JAJJMA010107739.1:0-10325 GCA_023529015.1 Papaver nudicaule | reverse complement strand
TACCTTTTTAAGGCTAGCAAATAACCTCTGATGGTCCATGGAACATTTCGAAGAACATCATCTCTTGATTCAGCTGTTTGAAACTTGAAGAGAGGAAACAACTTATTTCAGAACTCTGTGGTATGCCTCTTTCTTCTTTTCCTGATAAATATCTTGGTGTTCAGTTGGTTCCTGGTAAAATCAAAACTAGTGTTGTATGGGGAGTAGTTGAGATTATGCAGAAGAAGCTAGCTGGGTGGAAAGGCAGAATGTTATCATTTCAGGAAAGACTAATTTTAGTAAAACATGTTCTGTGTTCTGTTCCAGTATACAATATGTCAGTTTATAAATGGCCAAGGAAGATCTTATTGGAATGTGAAAGGATAATTAGAAATTTTCTTTGGTCTGGTGATCCTGCAGTAAAAAAGGTAGTCACACTAAATTGGGACTCTGTTTGCTCTCCTGTGGAAGAGGGTGGTTTAGGGATCAGGAAGTTGGAAGTTATAAACAAGTCTCTTCTGATGAAGTTATTTTGGAAAATGCAAAATGACACAGATGAATGGGCTAAGTTCTTTCAAGCAAAATTTAAAGATAGATCTGGAGAGTAGATTATGTATTATAAAAAATCATCCATTTGGCCAGGTATTAAATGGGTAATGCATGATGTTCAGCAGGGATCTAGATGGTTGGTTGGTAATGGAATGATGATTTCTGTATGGAATGAAGTATGGATTAAAGACCGTGCTTTAAAAGATTTATTCCCTGCAAACATATTTATGCTGCAGCATAAAGATATGAGAGTTTCTGATTTGTTATTAGATGGAGAATGGGTTATTCCTACTGAACTCTTAGATTTTTTTGATATTAATGAGTTACCAGTTGTTGATCATAGAGAAGATAGGAGAGTGTGGAGCCTTACAATAACTGGTGAATTTAGTGTTGCTTCAGCTGCTAATTGTGTGAGAAGAAAATATAACAAGCTGCCCTGGACTAGGTATGTATGGCATAAAAGCATCCATCCTGGCATTGCCAGTAATGTTTGGAAAATAGTAAGGGGTGTTTGCTCCACTGATGATAATATGAAGAAGAGAAAATTTAAAATGGCTTCAAGGTGCATTTTCTGTAAACAACAAGAAGAAAGCATGAAACATCTTTTTTTGGTCTTGTAACTTTAATGAATTGATTTGGAAATGGTTAGGGGGGATGTTTCAATTCAAGAATCCAGAGTCATTTGAAGATGTAATCAATTTAGTTAAGCACAAGAGCCCTGCAGTTCAGGAAATCTGGAGATTAGCAGCCAGTGTTACTCTTAGAGAAATTTGGTTCACTAGAAATCAAATGATCTTTGAGAATGTTGTTCTTGATCTTAATAAGATAAAGAAAAGAATATGTGAACTGACATCAGAAGGGGAAGTTAGAATGAAGGCAGAGATGTGGAATACTGCATATGACTTACAAATCTTGAAAATTTTTAATACGAAGTGCAGAAGAGTTATATCTGTCAGAGTTGTAGAGGTTTTCTTTCAATTGCCTCAGGATAATCAGTTATTACTTTGTTGTGATGGGGCTTCTAGGGGAAATCCTGGTACTGCAGGTTATGGTTTTATTGGCAGGAATTCTGGGGGAGAATGTGTTGTGGAAGTGACTGGAGGAATTGGGACTGCTACAAACTACATGGCTGAAGTCATTGCTATCCTTTGTGCAGGGGAATGGGCTATTGCTAATGGCTTCGGGGATATCATTTTTAGAACTGACTCTAAAGCAGTTATGGTTTCTTTTTACAACAGGAAAATCCCTTGGTTTGCAGTAACCAGGTGGAATAGAATCTGTGCATCAGTGGAGTCATGGTCTTTTATTCACAGCTTCAGGGAAGCTAATTTTTCTGCTGATGCTTTGGCAAAGAAAGGGTCTATGCACAACAAGGGAGAAAGCTATACATATCTTACCAGGACACATTTTTTGTTTGCTTTAGAATCCCCTGAAACACCTTATTACAGATTTGTAACCAAGTAGGAAGT
Source organism: Papaver nudicaule (assembly GCA_023529015.1). Taxonomy (NCBI): domain Eukaryota; kingdom Viridiplantae; phylum Streptophyta; class Magnoliopsida; order Ranunculales; family Papaveraceae; genus Papaver; species Papaver nudicaule. The sequence continues at coordinate 8,328 of JAJJMA010107739.1, read as the reverse complement.
GGGGGTTCAGTTAGCAGTTTTGTCTGTTTTATGTGATTTTTGTTTTTTTGTTGTTTTTTCTCTCTTTTGTGAGTTCTGGGTGCCTTTAGATGAGTGTGCCCTTACTCTTTTGTATTCATTTGGAATAATTTTGGTAATAATGAAAAGATTTATTATTGAGTAAAAAAGTTTGAAACTTGAAAAGATATAGTTATCTCCCACCGATCTCACATGAACTTTATTATGCCTCCTCCATATATGATTGACCTCCTCACAAACTTGTCCAAAAGTAACCTTAGTTTGAGCAAAAGGTTTGCCCAACAAGTTCATAGACCATTTTGTTCCAGCATCGTTGACAGCTTCAGTGGTGACAACTGTCCTCCTCAAAGGCCTTGAGGATGAACCTAGATTGGCCTCCTTCATTTTTGATGAAAGTAACTCGATCTGTTTTCCTTGCGCCTCAATTGTTTCTTCTATGTAGGTTTTTTGATATAGATTGTTTTGATCTTTGAGGACGTAGGGTTTGCAAAGAGAAACCATGTTTTCTTTTCCTTTAAATGATTCAACTTCAATACCCGGATCCATTACTTTCCATGAATATCTTGATATTATATTATGTAGCTTATTCTCCGGCGTTATTCTACTGATTTTTTGAATTTTGTAGTTTGGTAAGTTCCCCCCCGAGTTTCTCCTAAATTCACTCTTCTCTGCATTGATTGCCTTCCAGTGAGTTTGGTAAGTTTTTTCCAAAAATTTCAAAATGGTGCATTGCTTGATGATCTTGATTTGATTCATGATGCAAGCCGATGTTGATTGAAACATAAACTGACATTGTACTTGTGACCGAAGTTCCTCTACGTATTGAACATGTTGTAGTAGCTAGGTTTTCACCAATGAAATAGGTTGCCAAACACGACTGTTTTCTCAACTCAGAATTGGATACTGATGAACATACCACGACTGGTAATCACGACTGATAATCTCTAGATGGAATCAACTGGTGTCTCCTGCAAAAGATTAGTGATTCATAGTTAGAAAACACAAATCATTTACTATACTTAAGTTTTAGAAACGAGAGCTTATGGCTGTCTCGGTACGACTACAACGAGTTACAGCATCAAAATTTGTTTTTTTAAAATATAATCAAGCGCACACTACATTGCAGATCACTAAGGATTAAAACTAGTAAAAAGATTTGGACAAAACATAATCATAAAATCATAAAACAAAGAATTTTTAGACTTTTACGGGGAAAAAAATCATGAAAAAATCGCCTCTCCGTGAAAACCACCACCCGAGTTATGAAAAAGATTTGCAACAAAGAATAAAATAGAAAACACATTAATGTTATTCCCGACATGACAAAATGAAATCCCATTTTTCTTCGTTGCTTCTTTACTTTAGCTTTCCAGCAGCGTGTGTGTAGAGAAATTAAAGTTGCAGATGATCAAGATCGACTCTTCACTGAAAATTGAACCATAATAGGGTAATTGCTTAACTTTTCTTTCCTTTAAATCAATTTTATGTTGAGTTATACTTGAATTTGGTTTGCTAATACTATTTAAAATAAGGGTTTTGCTGGTTTTAAATATCAAAAGTATGATTCATCCAAAATTCACCAATTGATAATCACAATTTAGGGTTTCTACGGATACCCATCAATTTATAATGCAAAAGTAACGAGTTCATAGTAGCAACACAAATGTATTGTTCATTACACATGAATATAGAAAACATCTAAAAATATATATATTGCAGCCTACGGCCGCAAAAAATCTCGCACCCACTACCAAAATCTCCTGGCTCCGCCCCTGTAACCAAGAAGGAATCGAGGTGAATATATCATTTAGTAAGTAGTAAGTAAGCTTAGTACTCATAACATACTCAGTTAAATTTGTTATCGAATCTCTATTTATTTTTTTTAATCTTTTTTTAAATTTGTAACTGAATATATCTTTCTTTATTTTCAATATAAACAATATTATCCGCTCATGTGCACCCTATATTCAACGGTGTAAGATTTTTAAAAAATAATGTAAAGGGAGTGTAATAATTTAAAATTAATTTTCGACCAATCATTAGCAATACTTTAATTACCCACGTGGGTGAGCTAATTTTATTGATTCATAACCGTAGATCTAACTAATTGAATAACACTTGAACATCTATGAAATGTAGGCGATTATAGGCCAATAAAAAATCGTGGTTATGTTCACCAACCAATAAGAACGTAGGTTAAAACAATTTTCAATGTGGAGTGAGAGATGTTATTAAGTGTTTAGGTTGTTGATAACCTTTGTCGTCTCCATTTACATCCAAATGAACTCATCAATCTCATTCCAGATTCCCTTCCTCGTATACCGATTACAAAGCAAAGTCTTTTATTCTTTTATTCAGCAAAATCTACACAAGAAATTCCCACAAAACATTTGTCCATCAACCCACAAATATTCTTTTAAAGTCTGGGCTAGGTGCTGCTAGATCAAACTTGATCTAACAGTGCTACAGCAAAAAAATTCTCTCCAAAGTAGTGAAATGTAAAAACTACAGCTGACACTGGGGAGTCTTTATATCTCTAAAGTAGTGACATGTAAAACGACAGCGCCAGTGGGTGCAATCATACAGTTGCGCAGAATGGTGACTTGTAAAAAGACTACTAACTAGAAATCCAGAATTCCAAATTCTAACAAATCAATTTTGGTTTCAGCAGTATTTTTCAGGTTACAAACAAGCATGATCTTTGAGAGACTTGTATGTCATAAATTTTGGTATTTACATCTAACACCAACACAATGATAAGATAGGCCCAATTGCTAACAACAATATACATATATATGCTGACAACTCACAGAACGAGCCCGTAAGCCACACCAAGCAGAAAATCATACTCGTTCAACCTTATTTTTAGATTAAAAAGCATCACAGTACAGGTTTTAGTACAGGTTCAGACACATTGCAGCTATTTATCACACTTAAGCTAACGTGAGCCGGACAGAGTCGAAAACAAGAGGTACACAGGCTCTATCAGGCACATAAGCATGGTTCAAGGTAAAGTTTAAGCTTTTAATACAAACATGACTGCAGTGTTCAAAAGAGGAAACTGCAAATACATTATACACCATAGATAGAAAAAGTACATGTACCTAGCTTAAGTGCATAACATGAATCAGTCATGAGAAGAAAAAAAATAGGTAATCCTCGAAGAGATGTCAAAATCTCGACATGACCAAAGCAAGCCATTATTCATACTTCCCTTTTCCCTCCTATATTTTGCCTCTACGTAACCAAACTCATTCTAATAACAGCTACTTTGGGGTATTGTGTTGGAGCAGTCTGTGACTCAGTACTACAGATAAGACGATGTGAAAAATATTCCTCCTGAATGCAGTAGATAATCAGTGACAATATCAAGGAGGATTAGTAATTTCTGAAATTTAAGAAAAGAGCTACGATCAACATATCTCACCAACCACAACTCAAGCATCACATCAAACCCAGCTTGATCACATACATCAAACCCAACAAGATCACAAACAGAACAGCCAATTCCTCCATTTAAGACAAAAATCAAAAGCTCACAACAGTAACTCCACCATAATAGTTTTCACATTTTCAAGAAACTAAAAGAATACCTGATTTATTAAGTTGCTACAGTAAATATCTCTCAGCGATGATTGGTTATATGATAATAATTACAGACATAATAAAACAACTTACAAAATTGGATGAATAGGTTAATTAAAAACAAACTACTTCCCAAAGATGAGCAGCATGGATACCATCTCCCTGCATTATCTTCTTCTAATACTTCAGAAACTACACAAGTATTTCAGCATTTCACAAATCAAAGTGTTGGCGTGCTAATGGTTATACAGAGGAAAGCATAGATTAAAAAGGAATGAAAAGTGTATGTACCATATATCTTGTGTGCCAGAGAAATTTGTGAAATGCAAGTACTTCATTATTATGATTGCTCGGCTTGAAGTTTATTGTTTCATACAAGATAACATTCTGATGAAATGGATCACCAGGTGCTGAAAATATTACAAATGTTCCAGTTTATTGTACTGCATAAGGAACATAAAGTTCCAATGCTACAAGCATAAAGGAGATAGTAAATGTGCATAATGACACTAATTATCAGAATATATAACTACACTTACGGATTTGAAAAAATATTGTACTCGATTTTGATGTATTCATTGTCTATACCACCATATCTATTCACATGCCCACATGTCATCTACATCAGCACAAACATCATACGAGGAAGCATATAGCTCAGTGACATACCAAGTTCGATTCCCTCAGTGCCTCATCAATTCCATATCCCTATATTCACCTCTTCCTCAGTGATTTTGCTAACTGTAAAGACGACACAGAAGACACGAGAAAAACAACAAAAACTCATTCCACAACAAAAAAATGGGACTTTGTTCTGTTCCTACGACCTTGTATTCATGCTACACGAACGAGCAAACCGGACGAAAGGAGATCCTCCACCAACACCTGTATCCTTGTTTAAGGGATCAGAGTACTGTTTTCTGCAACCTGGACAACGCGCATCAGCTTCAAGAATCCTCTTATGACAGAAGAGGCAAAGATGAAATCCGCAAGAACAAGGGAGAAAACTCGAGTCTGTCAGATCCAAGTCCTCGTAGCAGATAGGACAAGATGAAGGCTGTGAAGTTATAACGCGGCAAGACCAATTAACACCTCCACGACCACACTGCCGATCAGAATTCATGGGTAAACTAAGTTGTTTTGCGAGATTAGGTAAACTCTGTGGACGATAAGCATCATCAGGCCTCCAAGCACAAGGTTTTGCCTCTGGATTCAATACAGTACTGTTACATTCAGGTTTGGCCAATTCAGCAGAGACTTCGTTCGCAGACAACGGATCAGACTTGGGGGCTTTCTCCTTATCATCCGCAATCAAGGCATCAGCCATTGTCTCCCAGTCATCCAAACACCCATCGTCGTCGTCATCTTCTACTCTTTCCTCCTCTTCTTCGTCCTCCTCGCTGATGGTTCCAGAGAAACATCCACTACTGCTAGAACAACTTCCACTGCTACTCCCAGGGCGTTCTTTTCTAGTATCGTTCCCACCACCCAAAACACTATCAACCCTACCACCACAATTCATTATGAATTCCACAACATTTTCATCCCTTGTTGATTTCAGCTCCAAATTCTTAGAATCCTTGGCATCTTTTGGTGGTAAAACACTAAATTCCTCCTTAAATCCCTTGTTTTTGGCTGAACCATTCAATAATATTGTTTTAATGAAAAGAAACGATATTTCTTGACAAATAACAAAACCCATTCAAGAAAAAACTGAAAAATTTCTCTAAATCAATAAAAACAATCGTACCTTGAGATAACCATTGTTCCCGCCTTGCATCAAGTTTTTCTTGCTTCAATTTCGCCAACCTGTTTGTCTGAAATGAATAAAAAATAAAAAAAATCAAAATCATGAAGATTCAAGGGGAAAAAAACATAGAAATGAATTGATGAGAGATTGAAAATAGTGTCTCACCCTTTTTTTCTTGCCGAATTCTTTGGGGCAAACAGGAACGGAGCCCTTGATGATTGAATCAGAACCCATGGATTACCAAAATTTGAGATGAGATTTCTTGAAAACCCTAATTCACAGAAAGAAAGATATTTTTGCGAGAGAAGAGAAGAAATAGTGGATAATGAAAGGCTTTGTGTGTTTATTTCGTTTCTGGTGTACTTCAATTTCCCCCCTTTCGTGTGTCTTTTTCTTTATATTTTCCCCTTTCCTTCTCTTCTTGTGTAATGTAATTATCAATTTACTAAATCACCCCTTTTTAGTGTACTATTTACCTGTTTGTATGTTGGCTGTGGGGGATTTTAAGGGACGTTTTTTGGGCAATATGGCTATTTGGTGATTATTTTTGCGTCTTCTAGACGATTTTTCTTCGTTCTAATAGCGATTCTTTCAAATCTTCATGGCGTTTTTTGGTTTGTCATTCTCGATTCATCAAACACATCGACGATTCTGCTCGGTGTCGCTTTAGATTCATTTTCAATATGAGGGATTTAAGGGATGTCGGGTTCGATTTTGTTCTACAAAAAAAATTATAGTGTGGCACAATAATTAAAGGTTCGCTCGAGGAGCAAACGAGGATATTCAGCTTCGCATTCAAGATGTTAATGAATCTAAATAATGCATTAGCGTTTACACCTGTGCTACAAAAGACAAAACATAACTTAATGCTTGAGTTTTACGTTATGACTTGATCACTTGTGATCAATGTGTCTTAAGACATAACTCCACTGTATCGCTTGCGGTATTGTTGTTGTAGTTATGACATTTTATATTGGTTAGAGCTTTCTTTTCTTCTCCGTCTCTAAGTGATATAAGGTTTTTCCGAAAACCCACGAGTTGGATAATAGCAGTTGTGATGTTGTCTCTGTAGTATTACGAGATTTAATCCATCCCAGTATTGTGTCTCGACTTACCTTGTCTGACTATGTCGGATTGATTAGTACGTACTTGTATGTGCTAATGTAATCGAGATCGTGACTCACAGTTATGTTGTGTAGACTCGATATACTGTTTTTCTGAGTTCAAATACTATATTGTTGTTTGGCTCTGATTTCTAGAGTTCGGAATCATTCATTTGATTCTCTACATATGAACATCTAGAATGCGTTCACTTTTAGATTTCGAAACCATATTCATGTTTTCTTATCTTATGGACTTTAGAGTTTGAAACCTCGATGTAGGTTTGGGTAAAACTGACTTTAATTTCGAAACCTTAATCTGGTTTTGTGTTTATAAGCTATTGCGTCCGAAACTTATTTCAAAGTTGTGACCAATGAGAAAACTTGATTCGAAACCATGTTTACTGGCTAACAATGACTTGAGAATCGAGACCAATGTGTCTTGACCATGTGAGTTCTAAAAGGTCGTAAAGACCCTGGGGTTTCCTAAAGGTTTATGTGAACCGGGATATATAGTGTGTGAGTCAAGGACAAAAAGGTGTGATGCTGAAACGTCTCTTGACCACATGGACTCTCAAGTTCGACACCAAACATTTGTTACGAAATAATATGTGTTTCATGTTTCGAAACCTTAATCAGGTTTTGTTAACACAAAAATCTAGAGTCCAAAATCTTCATTTGATTTTGCTATATGGAATCTAGATTTAGAAACTTAAATTCGGTTTCGGTCATATATGAACTTTAGGATCCGAAACCTAACTTTGGTTTCTGCCAAACAGAATGTAGATTTCGAAACCGAAATACTAGATATCTTAGAATGCGTATTCCGAAGTTCAAACTCTATCATTTTGATTTGTGTTTCAACGAATTAATGAGTTTGAAACACAAATCAAAATGATAGAGTTTGAACTTCGGAATACGCATTCAATGTACAACTAAGTTGGTTTGAGTCATCATCGGAAATATGGTTTGTCGCTCTAGTTAGTTGACAATGATTTCTGATCAATACTGTAAGTGATTAAATCGTCGTATTTATACACTACATGATCAAACACTCGATTGAATATTATTTTGGTGTTTGATGTGAATTCTCGGATATCATTAAAGTGATTAACTACATTGGAATCGTGAATTCATGAGGAACAACATTGTTATTACTCGGAGAATCATACACGGTGCTTTTCATGGTATATCTATATTGTATGATTCGGAATGTCCTTGAACCTACGTGTTCACTTAAGCTTAAAACACAAGGCTTGTCCATTTGTGCGATGATATGTTGTACGAAACATTAGCCACAGTGGACCTGATCCCACTTCCACTTAGGATTGATCTGGCCCGTCCAGCAATGCCTAGGAAGTGATGCCGACATTATCAAAGCTAATGATGACATTGGAAAAAATAATACCATAAGATGATTTTCGAATCCAAGGACATGGATTCCGAAATGAACTCTATCTCAGGGAGTATATTTGGTAAGAACCATATTTCGAATAAATGAAATATCCAGATATATCTTATTGAGTATTATTTGCTTTGAATGCTTTTGGCCAAACATTTAATGAAATATCTTTTATTAAATGTAAAAATGACAAATTATTAGATCTCATTAAATGTTGTGAGTCTATGTGAGGAATTTCAGAATTAATGTGGAAATGTGCTTTAACGAATTTCCGAAATTAGATTGCCTCATTTCAAAGCTAAGCCTTGGTCATATAAATAGGAGTTGGTATCGCTCCTAAAAGCTTTGTCCCTCCACCAAGTTTCATTCTTCGGAAAAGTAAACCTGTGATACCCGCTATTCCTTTCAGTACCTTTGAGCTTCTACTCTCGGTCTGGATTAGTGTGAAAGTCTTTTCTTATAGATCGAGAATC
>JAJJMA010107731.1:4894-15186 GCA_023529015.1 Papaver nudicaule | reverse complement strand
AGTTCGAAAATCGGTTTGTATTAATTAACAATTATTTAAAGCGTAAGAAATGATCTAGTAGAGTTGTAATGGTAAATAGTTTGGTTCCTTTGTGCTGAAATGTATTTTTTGTTAATTCATTAATTGTGTGGCAATTAGTATTTTGGAAATTCCCTACTGAGCTGTGGTTGCTCACCCCTTTCTCTCCTCCGTTTCACAGAGATGAAGCAAGACTATAATGAGTTGTACTAGGCTAGACATAGCGTGTGCAGTGAGTAAGTTGAGTAGATTTACAAGTAATCCTAATAAAACTCACTGGCAAGCCATAGTAAGAGTTTTGAGATACTTAAGAAAGACAAAGGGTTATGGATTGCATTATACTACTTATCCAGCGGTTCTAGAAGGTTATGTTGATGCTAATTGGATCTCAGACTCAGATGATACTAAAGCTACAAGTGGCTCTGTATTTACTATGGGAGGGGCTGCGGTATCATGGAAATCATCCAAACACACATTGATATCAAGATCAACTATGGATTAAGAATTCATCGCTTTGGACAAAGCGGCTGAAGAAGCAGAGTGGCTTCGAAATTTCCTAGAGGACATACCAGTATGGCCTAAAACGGTGCCTGCAATAACTATTAACTGTTATAACACAACGGCAATTGCAAAGGCACGGAGTAAGATGTATAATGGAAAGTCTAGGCATATACGCCGAAGACATACATCTATAAAGCAATTGCTCACTACTGGAATTATAAATGTGGAGTATATAAGGTCCAAGGATAACCTAGCGGATTCGTTTACAAAAGGGTTATCAAGAGAGCTAGTAATTGCATCATCGAGGGGAATGGGTTTAATAGCCTACCAAAAAGAGTAAGTTTGCAATGGCAACCCAACCTAGTGACTGGAGATCCCAAGATCTAGGTTCAAAAGGGACAACTAAGTTGTGAAATACTCGCCAGTGACACTGCAAGAGTTAATCTCTTTATCCATTCCTATGATGAAACAGTGTTTCCTGTCAAGAGTTAGAGGATAAGAAATTCTTTTAATGATTCATATAGATTGGTAAAAGATTGTTTTACTGATTAAAGTATGGCAGGATACTTTCAATAAGAGATCACCTATATGAGTGAGAAGTGTGGCCGCTTCTTTGAGAACTTTAAGGCTAAGTTACTCTGAAGCGCTCATAAAATTCTAGTATCGTTCAGGGCCGAAAAGAACACAACCGAGAACCGGATATGTAAGGAAATAAACTTTGTGATATCTATTGCATCGGATTACATTATAAGGTTGAATAGTTCAAGACATCAAGGTCACCCGGTAGGTACTCACTAAGGAAGATTCAAGGCCAACATCCATCTTTCCTGATGCAGCGATGTTCCGCGCACAACCTCTCTGGTGTCTGCATTAGAGTTTAGGGTTAGAGTTAAGCATACTGCTTTTCTGTGCTGCAATTTGATTCATGTGGAGGATTGTTGGAAATTGGGCTTGGGATGACCACTCAAGCCCATGTCCAGAATGAATAGAAATTGTGTAAGTAGAGATATAAGGGAAATGTTTAGTCCCACATTGTGTAAAATCTAGAGGAGTCTCTAGTTTATAAGCTATTTGATGCGTGTCGAATTCGCACAAATATAATTCAGTTCTTAACCTTCACAATAAATAAAATAATATAGTGGCAAGAACAAATTCGTTCCACAGAGAGAGATATGGTTTATCAGTTGTATTTGAAAACTTAAAAGTAACCAAAGGGGGGGATGTTTGTTGTTTTAAAACTAAAAGTAAAATAAAATAAAAGCAAGTAAATAAGACGCAAAGAATGATTGAAAGTAATCAAGAGTGGAGAATATTGGTTAAGGGTTCATCTTAAATTGCTTAACATGCATATGAATAATATATGGAGTGTCGACTAGTTCTATCATCATCAAAAGCCCTAGAATACATCATCGCGAAAATATTCCGAAATTTCCTAATGTCATCACACACCATAACGATGAACTTGTGAATACTACGTAGAGAATAACTCGACACCATGAGTAATCGAGTTCAACTCTATAAGAGCACTAAGTTTTGTGAAATAGGCTAATCAATGCAATGAACCACCATGAATGGCTCATTCAACAAAGGTTATATCCTACATATGACTCTCGAAGCTATCACCACCTCAATAATCATATTGTGCTACTTATGAATAGGTTCTTCAACTATTTCGTATCTCCAAACCTAGTTCTAGCAATAGATAATAACAAAATCTAACTCAATTGGCCACTTGAATCAAAAGATGTCTATCTTAGTGTAATACATCAATCATACACTCAAACACATAGTAGAATATAATCGATGATGAATATGAATAAGTTTAACTCCATAATTAAGCAAATAACATGTCTTGCAATTTTAGACTACATCCTCAACCAATAAAAAGAAATTTAGCTACTCATGTTCTTATTGAAATCCATAGAAAATAATAAGAAAGTGCTAGAAATCATAAAAACCCGTTGTCCCGACGCTCCAATCTTTCTCCCAAGTTTCCACCTCGAAAATCGTGCCAAAACCCTAGTTTTTTCTCCACCTCGGGAAGCGTGCCAGTAACTCTTCTCCCAAACTCAGCGTGATGAACTCGTCTCCCCTCTGGCGTGAACAGATGATCTCTTTTATATACTTCTCAAAAACTTCACGCCCTAAAACCTTTCCTAAACCCAGTCGAAAACATACCCATCACCAGCTATTGGTCCACTTGAAACAAACCCAAAACCAGATGGGCCAAACCAGTACACGAAATCGAAGCCCATCATCTTACACTTCAGACCGTCAGTTCCGTAGAACCGACAGACTTCTTCCTCAACTTCCATCAGAACCAGAACCCCGACGGTGATTTCCCGTCAGAGACCCACAGACGACCACAACTATATTTCCTTCTCAATTTCCAGCATATCTCAATCAGATCTTTGCCAATCACCGTCATCTCGTCTCAGCAGCACCGGCATCAATGGCAGATGTTGTTCTGTCTTCTCCTCTGTATTATTAATGTGTAGTAGCCCCTTGAATGAAATCATTGACCCATGCATTTGTATCGTGAATCCACATTGATTATGGCAACAATTTCCGACTTCAGATGAATTCTCGCTAGCCCTGTAACTGCTCAGTCGAATGATTTGGATTGAACTGAATTTGGGCCTGTTTTAGAAATTGGACCTGTTTTTAAGATGCCCCTTAACTCTGCGCTGAGGTTGAGAATAACCAGTCGGCCCCTTTCATATCTTGTGTGCCCTAAAATCAGTCCTGCCTGGGCCTCTAATTCTTGTTTGCGACACTTTTGAACCTTCTTGTATTCGAGACCATTTACTCTGAGAGTTGCCAAGTGATGAATTGTTGTAAATTGCTTCATTTTTATTATTAAACTTCAAAGTACCTGCAAAATAAAAAACAATGTAAAATAAACAATATATGAGGAATTAGCTGACATAAGTGTATCAATTAGGTACTCTTGAATAGGTGTTTTTAGCACCTATCACTATTGAGGGATAATAACTAATGAATACAAGGCTAAAGGTACACCCTACCCTTAGTGCTTCGCACCGAAGCACCGCACCCGCACCACGCTTGGCGTAGGCGCAACTTGGCGCTTCTTTAGGCGCGCACTAAGCACGCTCGTAGCGAGGAGCACTTGGAGCCTTCAATTTTACACTATGGGAATCATTTGGACGGTCAGGATTTAATCTGAGATGATCAGTTAAGATCTAATGGTCTTGATTGAGTCTAGGAGTTATGATCTAATGGTCTAGATTGAGTCTAGGAGTTATGATCTAACGGTACTAATGAAGTCTCTATCCAAAGGATGTGATCCAACGGATATGACTCTTCCATTTGAAATTTGTGATAGTTCAGAGGTCACATTGTCTGAAGTGTTGTGACTGTTAGGAACAATCATATTTTGAAATAGCAACGGTTGGGAAAAGTTGCAACCATAACTGACACCTCTTCATCTCTTATATAAACTCATGTTCTGATTGAGTTTGAGACACAGAAAAATATAAATCTTCTTTTTGATTTTGAGAGTCTGAAAAAAAGAGTTATGCTACATCAATTCGCGTTCGTTTTTGGCAATCATCGAAGTGGTGCGAAGATTACCAAATGTATTGTTGAATACTGGAGACGTATGCCATCGAACTGCATCAGCATTAAGTGCAGGGCATTAAACGTCTTAAGTATAGAGATCACTCGCTTCAATACAATTCTGTTTTAGTTTTTTTATTATTCTCATTCTTCTTCTTCTCTAATTTCTGTATTAGTTGATCTTTACATAGATTGTAAAGATTGTGTTTTACTAATTCTGATTTGGAATCAAAAATATTGTGAAATTGTTAATACGATTTGAATCGTATTTGTGAATCGGTATCAAGATTTTCAACAACTAATTCTACAGGTAATATGCAAACACTAATTATTATTTTTAAGTACAATATGCTAACACTAATTAATAGGGGATAAGTTAGTCATTATAAAAAATAGTTTGTTACTAGTGTTTTTTTTTTTTTTTGATTTTACTTCAAATAATTTAGGCAGGCTAGAAAAATCAAACTATGAATGAGCTGGGTCACAAGGGTTGGGCTTTTGGTACCAACCTAAGTGAGAGTACTAATAAACACAGAGAATCAGGGATAAATCATAAAATCCAATACTTTCAGCGATAGCCGATAGGAACAAACTGAAACACCCGTAATAACACCAGCAATTCAAATGAATTAATCAAAGTTATCATACTGATAAATCAATTTAATTAATTAATCCTTGAACATACTGTTCGAATTTCACCTTCCAAACCAGTCTTCACACCCACATTACCCATCCGTACCATTGATTGGCTAAATTCGACGTTGAATAACAACCTACTTAAACCTCTAAAAGGACCAGAAAAACGCCGAACCACATGTTGTGTCGCTGGATCAGTCCATAATTTCTGATCAGATTCAAGAACTCCTCTTCCATTTCTTAAGTTATTAAAGTAAGTTGAATCAAATGTGTCTTCACTATCAGTATCGAAAGCGACACGCTTAGTTGCATCACCATCTGCTGGACATAGATCACGTAAAGTTGCAAGGAACGATGGTTCGATCAAAGGGTCGGCCCCGTTGGCAGAACTGAAATTGTAAAGTCTGTATCTGAAAAAATTGCAAGCTGCTGTTCCTATGGTGTGAGCCCCTGTAGACAAAAGAAAGTGTGTGCATATATATAAGATTTCTGCTCGACATTTATGTACACTTAATTAAATACTACTATGGTTAACTAGCAAAGTTGGGTTATGCTTACCAACTAAACTAACAAGCTCTCTAATACCGAGCCCTTTATCTGCAAATTTTCGTATATGTACATTGATTGAATCCGTGACATCGGGAAGATTAGTGGTATCAGAAGCTAATGATACACGCCCATCACGACGTCCTAATGGTACTGGCCAACTTGGTCCATTACTCTGCACGAAGAAAATATTTTTTCCATGGTAAACAATTATCAATTTAATTTATTTTAATTAGCAACTTGTTAAAATACGTAACATTAAACTTCTGTACTTTTAGTTCAATCTAAGTGATGCGTTAGTTACTTACCAATGAGACAGAATCTCTTGCAGCTAAGGCAAGAATATCAGCACAGGAAACAACACCAGGGCAAATAGCTTCAAGTTGTGTCTTTGCATCTTCAATGACTTCATAACCTCTCAGTGAAAGATTAGGTCGGGCAGTTTTTTCTGCGGAAGCTCCGTCAATAAGAACAGAAGCATCACAACCTTGAACAAAACAATCATGAAAATGCATCCTCAGTAACCCTGGGGCTAGTTTTGGATTCGCGTTAACATGGGTTTGCACAGTAGCTCGGACAATGGATTCAGCTCGAGGACATGTTCGGAAATAGAACCCCAGCCAAGTTCGTTGTCCTTGAACTGATATCATTGCAAGGCTGGTTATTGTTAGTAAGAGGAAAATCGAAAGATAAGTACTGTAGTAACCCGCCATTGGAGAGTCTCAGAGAGAGATAGAGGAGGGGAGACAGAGAGATTGTGAAGGGTAGGGAGAAGATAAATGAAGAGATCAGACTTTAGTTTCGCATTGAGTAGTGATGATGTTTTGGGAATGAAATGAAGAGTATATTTATAGGGGTTTGATGTTAACGGGGAGCAGGGTTTTTTGGTTAGAATATTGAAGCTAGCTATGACGGCTTACGGATTGCCATCAAAATCGATTAATCACTGTAAAGAAAATTTAAAGTTACAGACCGATGTTCAGATCAGTCAAAGAGAGAGTGAGAGAAGCTTTATGCAAAGTTACTCTAATTTGTCGCAACATAAAAGTTAAGAAAATCACTGCATGGATTAATCATTAATCAAGGTTGCTAGTCGGTGTAGCACTAATTTGGAAACTCTGGATGTTGTTATTTTTCTTTGGATATTTGAGACTGAAAGTGCTTTGTGCATATATAGCAGCCCACAAAGAATTCATGGTTTCCAAAGATTCTGCATTGAAAAGGCCGATTAACTAATCTGTTTATTTAGTAAAAAGAAAGAAGAGTATTCAGAAGAAGACAGGTTCCAAATCAGCCTCTCTATGGCAGTGGTTGGGCCGCGCACATAAATGCCCTTCTGTAAAGATTTATTGACTTTTGTTTCTTCCATTGAGAACTATTTTTAACCTATTGTAAAAAGATTTCTTCCAAAGGGAAAAGAAAATCTCAAATAAAGTGCTTGAAGATGCAGATATCAACGCAGCTGTTATATGAAGTGTTAGTGGAAATGCAACCACTCCCATCAGATTAATATTAATTATCCGTCACTTGGCAAAAGACCTTTAGTTTTATCCGATCAATCATAGTAGTTTTTATTGATAGTAAAGAGAAAATTATTGATACCCATTGCTAGGTATGCACAGCAAATACGCGTGATTTGTGGCACAACACAACTGTTGTTACTTGACTTAAAATCAATTATTATTGATGCAAAATAGTTAAAGTTCTTTTTATTAAGGGGGCATGCCACCCTAGCTATTGAAACCACTCACATTCTGTCCGTTGTGGGATTATCATTTTCTGCGTGATAATGAAAAAGTGGAAATATCTTCTTCTTTTTTTCTTTTTTTTTTTTAAAAAAAAAACATACTATGAAGAGAAAAGATCCCCTCACACTCTTATATTCACACTTTCGGTACCATTTTTACTATAAAATTTACATGCCAACGATTTTGGAGCTAAGATTTTAAAGATATGTTCCTCTCATATGAGACAAATTGTTTTATATCTTAGCTCTATTATACCTTAAACCATATGAGAGGAACATATGAGATAGATTGTTTTACTATAAAATTTATATGCCAACGATTCTTGAACCCTAGCTCTATTATACCATAAACCAATATGGGACAAATTGTTTTCCTTACTCTCACAACTGTGTAGAGTTGAGATGCATTGCTTCAATATTTATACAAGTTATATGAGATAACAGATTACAAAGGTAAACATGAAGCGTACGAAAGAAAGGGAAAACCTAGTAAGATTAAGCTAGTTATTGTTGATGGTGGTTTTTGGTAAGGAGGTGGCAAGAGTAATTTTGCACCAATTTCTGGCATCTTAGCGTCGTCAGGTAAATGGCTCAAGACAAGGTATGAGTTTATTTGCAGTAGGGATAGGAGAATTGGCCACTATGGCCTTGTTTTTGATTTTTCACGACCATGGTCTAGTGCCATGGTCCACATCCCATCCTACCTAGCCTACACGACCACCCATGGCCTACACGACCATCCATCCTAGACTACACGGCGTCCTGGCCCACACGGCCATCCCATCCCATGTTGTTGCGGCCATGGTCTAATACCATGGCCCAATTTTCTTTGATTGGCCATAACCTAATGTCATGGTCCCAGTTTGTTTACTTGGCCGCGGCTTAGGCTACGACCCCATTTTTATAGCTTGGTCGTGGCTTAGGCTACGACCCCACTTTTATAGCTTGGTAATGGTTGGCACCATGTCCCACTTTGTTTGCTTGGCCGTGGCTCAGGCTACGGCCCAAATTTTAATGCTTGGTCATGGTTAGCACCCTGTCCCACACTTTTACCTTGGCCGTGGCATGACACTTTTGGCTTATATTTTAATCATATTAATCTTAGGATTTGATTTATACATTTTGTAATAGATAGAGAGTTTCTGAAAATTATCTAAATTACAATATTATCCCGATCGATGATCAGATTTGGGTTATTATAAATAACAAGGTCTGATATGCCCGTACAATGTACGGGCAAGAGTCACGAAATCGTTTCTCAGTATTTGGATCACATTTTTTGTTATAAAGTTGATCAAACCTTGGCTTGCCTACACCAATTCATATAGTACCTTACGTATTCTGGCAGATCCTTCAAGCCTCACACCAATTCCCAGCATTTATTAATATTGATTTCAAATGGATCGAAATCATACACTCTCAAATATCAATTAATTTTATTCACAACAGTCATGAAACCGAATCAGAAATTGTCCTTGATTTGTCATCGACGCAGTCGAAGATGCCTCTTCATATCGATATAAAGGATTCCAATCAGCCGGTTAAAGTTGCAACTTCAAAGTGACTAATGGATTGTTCGGCCTTTATTTTCTCTAACTCTTCTTCCATGATTTTTTTTTCTTTCAAAAAATGGCAGGAGATACATAATGTTCAAATCTTCTTCAACATAAAAATTTCCTCAAGAAGCGACAATACTTAACCCGAATCTTTGACACGGATATGATGCAAATTTGAATCAGATTTTCGGTTTACTTAGGGTCTCTTTGTAAACCAACTTCAAGTTTTCAACAAACAACCCATTGAAACACTTTCTCCTGAACTGTTCAGAAAGCGTTCCTTCCTTCCACGTCAAAAAAATCTGAATTCCGCAAAAAAGGCCAAAGAAAACCGAGGCAGACATTTTATGAAGCAAATACAGAACCCAAACATCCATCTTTTCGTTTCCATTCAAGGCTGCACGTGTTTTTCCAAGAAAAAAACTACCAAAACAGTAACCATGGTTTAAGGGCCACTTGCTAGAATAAGCATCAGTTTGCAACATGCAGATCATCTTCTTTCAGATAGAGAAAGAACTTCTTGTTTCCTATTCTTCCATCAAACAATGTGTATCCCACGAAAAATATGTTGCAAATGAAATCTGCTTATCTTGTATGGATACTAGACCAAGTTCTTAATCCAGAAATACAATGCTAAAATATTACCAATTGCTTCATTCATATCCAAACATTCATAAACCCAAATAATGATTAATTAGCCCAAACAAACTATGACCTTTACACTTATGTATCCAGGAGAAATTACCTACAAACTTGTTTAATGGAAGAAGCATGAAATTTCAGATTACCTGCAGAATCGATAGTGATGAGTTTGGATGATTCCTATTTCTGCCGTATCCAGGACTTAATCTTTTGAGGAGACATTAGTTATGATCTGTGAGAGGATGCACCTTTTCATTATTTCGTTACACAATTGAAAAACCAAAAAAATCCAATCACATGAGTACTTGAATTTGAAGGTATTACCTGTTGACACAATGTCTGTGTTTGACAGTTTAACATTTTCAAAAGACTTGGTACATCAAAATTTTCAAGGTATTAGACGTCGTTCAAAAGAAAATGGACATTTGCAAAATGTGGTACATGATAATTTATGCTGGTGAAGAGTCGTAACCCAATCAAACAGAGAAGTCTAGAGGCTATAGGCACATCTTTTAAATCTCCAAAACCGTCTGTTAAGATACCCTCGAACTAATCGAGCATTTGGTACGTAGAGAAATCAATGTCTTCCAAGTGATCCTTGAAGTTTAATTTAATTGCATTGCTATATGTTGATGACGATCCATGATATGCAGAAGTACCATTACATGGTTTAGCCACTGCTGTGAGAAAGAGCTATATGTCTTACATTGGAAAAAATAGATTGGTCGCCAGTATTGGCTTCAAGGACAATTTCCATTGAGGAGATAAATATCTTTGCAAGAGTCACGTCTGTTGCTAAATTTAATTAGAGCACAACTGTTAGGGGTGACGTCCTTTCATAAAGAGTTGCATCTGTTCTCAACGGAGCAGACCCTCTTTACTGTTCCTTACGGTATCTCTCCCACGAAAAGCCGCGTCTTCTGACCTAAAGGAAAATCTGAATGGATGTGTAAACTTCAAATAAGGGAGATTCTGGTGCCGACACGTCAGCAAAAAAAGTTCTCCTTTATATATTAAGTATAGATATGCTTAGGTATCTGTGACTAAAATTTGAAGATGATGCACCG
>JAJJMA010107727.1:0-10271 GCA_023529015.1 Papaver nudicaule | reverse complement strand
AAAGACTAGAGAGATCATCGGAAGGAGGATCCCGACTGGCGCTCGGAGCCACAGCAGCCTGACTTGAAGAACCTAAGCTTGGCCGCTGAATAACAGAATTAGGAATCGGCGGAACACTCGCATCCGATGCGAAAACACCAAGTGGGGTATCGATGTTGGATCCATACTGATTCAAGTTCAATTCTGGTTGATCAGGACGGGAAGCTTCGTCATCAAAGGAGGAACGTCCCTGCGAGGGTACAGAAGTCTGGGAATCCAGCATTCTCGGCACCCCTTGGTCAAAATTCTTTCCTTTGGGAGTCCCATCATCTTCGGTTCTTTCATCATCTGAGTCAGCGATAAGCTTTTGCTTTTGCCTTCGGGTAACAACTGAGGTCGTAGAACGACCAGCATCCGAACCCTTCCTCCTCGTGACCAGGGTCTTTGCCTTCTTTCGACTCGGTTCATGAGGGGGTAAATTGGCAGTATCACCACCATCGATTAACACATCATTCTGCTGATAAGCAGTCAATTTATCAGGTTCTAAACAGAGGCAAATATCCATACCTAACGCATAACTGAGGCAACAAGTGTTTATCACCTGATTAATTTCCCCCTTCTCAGCAGGCGCTGATTTCAAAGATCTCTTCCTCTTCTTCTTCGGAGCATCTCTTTCGTCCAAAGCTTCTTGACTTTTCGCTTTCGCTCTATCCGCTTTCTGAAAACACAATTTGAGTGAGGATAAATCTCCAAAAAGAAGGACAAACAAAGGAATTTCAAAAAATACGCCTTACCTTCTTCTTGGCTTGAGCAATCTTCGCCTGAGATTTGGAACGCTCATCCTCGGAGAAGAAAATTCTATAGAAATCAACAATGTGGAGATTATGTTCCGAATTAAACTTCGTACGTTTGACTTTCTTGTCCTCATCTTCGTAGCCATACAAAACGGGACCTTCGATGAGCATAGGTTTCGTGAACCATGCCTCGTCGCTAGAGTGGCGAAGAAGCGTATTCTTTTTGGATCCCGAAAGATCTACATCGCCAAGAGGATTGGAAGAATCTGCTATTTTACTCAAACCTACGCTCCAGGGAGCTTTCTCTTTAGATAAAGATTTTTCCACTTTGTAAAATTGGAAAAAAATTTCGACGGTCCAGAATTCGGAAGGGCGGCGAAGCCTTTTGGGAAGTTTCTTATAATAATACGATTTACCCTCCGAGCGAGCGACCCACTCACTAATGACTCGGATGGCGTTTCCGTTCAACTGCATTACTCCACAGGGAGGGTTGATACTGGAATAAATAGCGTAAAAAAGGGGGTTGGACGGATTGTACAATGGAATGGGAAGTCCGGCGCCGAGTTGTTCACCAGAAACGATCAATCTTCTGTCACTACACTTTTGATCGGCGAGCAGTTCTGGGGATATAATTCTCTTCCCTAAGTTTGTGCAGGAAAAAAGGGATGATTTAAAGCCATAGATACGAGCCCTTTCTTCCCATACCATCTTCTGGGGATCTACTAATTTGCAAGGTGCTAACTCAGTTACGATAGCGCCTGAAGTATTTG
Organism: Papaver nudicaule; assembly: GCA_023529015.1. Classification (NCBI taxonomy): domain Eukaryota; kingdom Viridiplantae; phylum Streptophyta; class Magnoliopsida; order Ranunculales; family Papaveraceae; genus Papaver; species Papaver nudicaule. Next base: position 8,728 of record JAJJMA010107727.1, on the reverse strand, counting down.
CAGAGGCATCGACGGCGGCCTGCGACAGAAAAGAAAGTTTAAAGAAAGGAGAACAGAGATTAAACCAAAGCAATGGCAAGAAGTCGAAGTACTCACCATGATCACCAAAAGACGAAGAGCAGAGAGAATTAAACCGCTTCTGGAAAAAATACATAACAGAGAAAGAAGAGAAGAAAGAAGAAGTGACAAGACAAGTTTAAATAGAGGGTTAAAACCTACACGACAGGAGGAAGGTTAAAGAAAGGTAAAGGTTTCGAAAGGCACGCGAAGGTACATGTGTCAGTCAGAAATTAAGACAAGGACACGTGTCGAAGAAGGCGGAACGCCAAGAGTTTTCTTTTCCAAACCCCTTCGATCTTTGGATAAGAAAAGAGGCAAACTGTAGGGGGTAAAAACCCCTCGGACCACGTGTCTCGCATCCAGGAAGTAAACCGCACCGAAAGGATTAGGCAGCGATGATTCGAACTGACAAAGGAAGGGAAGTTGCACTTGAGCGAAGAAAAGACTCGGAGTAGAAAAGATTCGGACTACGCCAAAGGACCGAAGTTCTGGAATTAGCTTCGGGGTGTAAACCGCCTTACTCGACAGAAACTGACACCACCACGATTGAGTCCATTGTCTTTATTAGCTGTAAACCACCCAAGCTCGGCCCTATATAAGGCGATCTTGGAAAACATTGTGGGGGTTGGATTCTTGTTTGGTTGAGCCTAAGTAGCAAGAGAGAGATTAGGTTTGTAATCTCCTCTGGTTCCTTAGGGTTTAATTCTTGTAATCTCAGCATTAGCAATACACACAAAGTCTTCTTTATCTTATCTTTACTGTCTTACTTAGCTTTTAATTACTGTTCATAGCATCCTCGATGCTGTTCTTGCTGTCTTCGGACTGCAAGCCACAACTAAGTACTGTATGTGCGAGTAGATCTGATGGCTTTGGTACCTCGAGTACCTATGCAGATTTTCTACTCGTACAGTTTGGCGCTAGAAACAGGGATGATTAAAACAACTTAGGGTTTGCCTGTGAAATTTCGGGTTTTCAAATTTTTTGTTTTATCGTCTTTAGAATCTTCTTCAGAGATTTTTTCTTTCAAAAGTTCGTTTTCATGAAAATAGCTCCTGTTTCTTAAGCATCTAAATGACCTTAAAGGCTTTAGTGTGTTTAAGAACCTTTTGAGCATAGCATCAGATGGCAAATTCATCCATTTAAGAGTTTTTTGTAACTTCGGTATGATAAAATAGATCTCCGAGAAACTTTAAAACTCTTGCAGTAAAAACTCCAAACGAAAAACCAATTCGCCCAGAACCTCAAAATCCATTTTAGGGTTTTCAAAGCCCATGATTTTCATCAAAATTCATTTTAAGGTTTCAAATATTCATGCTATTTATCAAAATCCATCTAAGGGTTTTCAAACTTCATAATATATATCAAAATCAACTTTAGGGTTTTAAGATCTCATAAAGAACATTAAACTCATTTTTAGGGGTTTTCAACTTCATAATAAACATCAAATTCGTTTTTAGGGTTTTTCAAATTTTATAATATACATCAAAATCCACTTTGGAGTCTTCAAATTTTATCATAAACATTGAAATCCATGTTAGGGTTTTAAAACTTCATAATATGCGTCAAAGTCCATTTTTAGGGTTTTTTAAATTTCTCGCTATAATTGGAAATAAAACTTCATAAAAAGGACAAGACGAAAAGGCATGATTCAGGCTACCAAACAAAATAAACGGTTAAAGATATATCTAAAAAGGGCAAAAAGGACATTCAGCTTCGTCTGAAAAGTCAGTTGTAGAGTAGATTTACATGGCCGACAAAGTACACTGCGCTAGCCGCCTTGGACCTCACGGGTTTTTTGTTTCTTGACAGGTCATCGAAAAAATGGCTTCCCATTCGGAGCACGCCCCGAAGCAGCGAGTAGGTTCCTCGAAGCAAGGCACCGGATCCTCCAGACAGCACAACACTAGATTCTCAACCAGTAAAGGGTTATCTCCTGAGGTAGCGGCTAGCACAGTCCAGCACCGAGAGCATGTAAACGAAGACAAAGTGGTGGTAGAGGATTTAGGTCCCGACGGAAACGGATTTCCAGAGGCCGAAGAGCCACGCCAGCAGCGCATACAGGAAGAAAATGGTGAAAACGAAGAGGATGAGAACGAAGAATCTGATCCTGAAAATGAAATACCAGAACAGCAGCCTGCCGAAGTAAATACGGTCAGAGCTGAGCAATTCAGAAAATTAATCCTGAAAAATAGAAAAATAAAAAAGCTAAAGAAACAGCTAGCCGAAGCTAACAGAAAGGTGGCGGAAAAATCGGCATCCAAATACAAGGGAAGCAGCGAAGGACGTTCTCGGCTAAATAATGCATCTCATCCGAAGGGGCATTCGGCATCCAAAACATACATCAAGACCAGAGGCGCCAGCAAAGGCCACGGAATCCCAATATCAAATACAAGAACTAAACCAGCAACATATCCAAATGAAAGCGTACAAGTGTGCCGAGAGAGTAACCAAACGAAGAAAGGCGCTCAGGCCAGAGCCATACAGAAGGAAATGCTGAATCAAATCAAGGCACTCCGAGCGGAGCTTTTTGATAGCGGAACCCAGTCACGCGACCGAATTAAGCTCACGCAAGCCATAAATGATGTTAATCGCTCATCTCCAAGTCCAGAAATTCTCTCACTGGCGATTCCTACAAAGCATGCTATGCCTACTCTTGCGCCAATCTTCGATGGATCAGGAGACCCAACCGTGCATATCAAAATGTGCCTGTCACTTGAAGACCGAGGTCAAACAATGCATACTCCATTCGCGGACTCATCAAAGCGAGGAAGACAAGACAATAATGGTCGCTACGGGAACGAAGGGAAATTAGGAGGTGGAAAATACCATGATAATAGAGAGTACGACGACAACAGAGGAAACAACCTTAGGAACGGATATGAAAGAAATAATAGCCACCAAGGACAAGGAAACGGAGTAGTTGGGACGATTAAATCAGGATTTCCTACATTCCATGGCAGAAAGCTCCCAAAACTCTGCGTATCCATCGAGGATGCCCTTCGGATCATGGAACAATCAGAATACGCCAGTGAAATCAGATATCCTCGCAGCAGGGGAAGCCAACCGAAGCATACAAAAAATTCAAAGGATTATTGTCAATTTCACAAATTTCATGGACATTCTACCGAGAACTGTGTCACGGCACAGAATCAACTTCACTTTTTCATTTGCAGAGAACAGTTCACGCACCTTCGGGAGCTACCGACTCCACCTCCTAACCAAAGAATAAGGCACTAAAAATAACGAGGCACAAAGTATGGAAGCAAAAGCAAACGTCAACATAAGCTCGCTTGAGGAGCAAAAGCACGCCTTAGGACAAAATGGCGAAAGTTCAAAAGGGAATATCAAGACTCGGTGAATGCGGATCCAAAAGTGTAGCTAACCAGCCTACTCGCCTTCGCTAAGCATTTCCTAACTCTGAAAAAGTCTCTTTGACAGTTTGTTTATCTATATCGAAGCATCTCTAGCATAGGCCAATGTTAAATAGAATTCTCACCATAAGAATATATTTATACAAGCCATTTAGTTTTCAAAATATCAACAATCTTCGAGGACAAGCAGCCAGCTTCTAGAAAATAAATGAATTTAAGGGTTTTTAAAATTTTTCGTGCTTTGGCAAAACCATCAGGAAAAGTATTTTTGAAGTCAAAATCAAGAAGGCTCCGAAGAAAAACAAATAAAGTAGGGGCATGAAAAGCATTCACCATAAAAACAATCGTGATAGGCGAGCTCACAAAACAAGCATAACACGCCGTTATAATCACAAATACAAGCATAACAGTATTGATAATATATACCTAGTATAACGCGAAGCTCTTATACAACAATCCTAGACTAACATATTCACGAATCTAAATCCTTACAGTCAGAAAGGTCGCATCGAGACAGCTAACATCACTCAAGTCTATTCGAAGTAGTTTTGATGTATTCCGAACCAGAAAAACGAAAAATATAGGATACGAAGAGCAGTCGGTGTCACACGTTAGATTACCATTCCAAACACGAAAACGTAAAAATATTCTAATACTCCGAAGAAAATAATATCTACGATTCGTAACATAGCAAACCTACACACCTCGCCGCCATTTGATACCGAAGAAAAATAGGATACCGAATTCATAACATAGCAAACATAGCAAAAATATAGGATACCGAAGCAACAAAGTAACGAAAATCAGCCAATAAAATATTCATTCGGAAAGCACATTGGAAAAGTAAATAAGATAGCAACGATTAAACAAAATAACACAAAGATACTAGTATAGCAAAGTTAAAAATCAGCCTCTCCTATTTCTACGCCTATTCCGAAGCCGTCCAGCAACGGTACCTCGATCTTCGTCAAGGCCCTCGAGTAAATCCACATCGATGATTGGAACACCAGCAGGAACAGCGGCCGCATCTTCCTCCCAGAAAACAACCTCTGGGATAAATTCCTCTTCAGCAGCGACTGGCTCATCGACCAAAGGAGTGGCGGCAGGAACAGGCGAGCCTACATCAATAGTTTCTTCTTTTACTTCAACCTTCACATCTACTTCTTCATTAGGAAAGGCGAGGCCATCCTTAAGCATCGGCAAAATTTCCTCGCTATGACGCCGGAAGAAGGATCTAGTTTCATACATACGATAGTCATAAGATGAACCACCGTCTTCCCTCATCCTTCGCTCCCTGATCTTCTCATCACTTTCGATAAGACTATTAAACAGACGAATCACCTTGTCAGGATTACTCTCCCTCCTAGAAGAGCTGGCATCAGCAAAATTGGCTTCCATCTCCATTATCTGGCGAATCTGTTCTCTACGGCTTCTCGAGTTCATTCCACCATTTCCTTCTTCCATAGGAGCTTTCCCTCTATCAGCCATAATTTCTTCACAAAGTAGAATACAAAAAGAAGAGGAGAAAGGAATATCAGACAACACATATTTTCAGATAGTCACAAGTAACAAACAAAAAAGAATACATCGCCTTTTATACTAGGGTTTCGGAAACCGCCCAACTGAGAAGTCCAATCAAAAGGCAGGCGTCATAATTTTGATTCCCTTAAAAAACGGACCACTTCAAAAACGCCATAACTATACACTAAAGTAACCGCATCCTTCACGAATTCCCACGCTGACGTTCAAAATTCCAAAACCGTATAGTAACCAATCGGTAACATCATACCAAACCGCTAACACCACGTGTCAGTATTAGCATCAAGGGGTCAATAAAAAGTAAAATTAAGTTGTAACGCAAACAAACACTATCTAGAGTATCATATACAAGTGACACAACAACGAAGTACGATCGAGGACGAAGCCTACCACAACAAACACCAATAGTTAAGCCAAAGCTCGGCACTCAAGAAATCGACATTAGTAAATATACTGACTTCGGTCACCATAATGGACAGCAAACACCAAATAAGATATGTATGAAAAATCATCAGGAAAACACGTAACGGAATTAATCGATGATATAATAATAGGGAGTAGTTCTCGCAACCAACGCTAAAACTACAAGGAGGAACCGAATTAACAAGAGCATAATCAACCAACTTCACACAGTTACGACTGAAGCCAGCACGTCGATCCGAAGAAAACAGGCTGTAACGCCGAGGCAAAAACGCCAACAAAAGAAAACAGGCTGTAACGCCGAGGCAAAAACGCCAACAAAAAAGAAACAGGCTGTAACGCCGAGGCAAAAACGCCAACAAACAAAAAGACCTCGCTAGACAGGCACGGAGCTGATGCTCATAAAATTCGTAAGGGCCCTACGAATTCTATGGCACGGTACTCTACCCACAAGACACCCCGTTAGCGGTGAACACTTTGAATCAAGGCTACATAAGCCAATGATACACTCGTGCTCACTACCAACCGGCCGCGAGGAGTAAACGTTCTCGGGTGCCGAGGGGACGATAAATGGGATTAACATCTACCTATAGAGGAAGATGGAACCCCGAGGTAGCTGCTTCGTCTTCAAAACAAAAGTGACGAAGTACGCAGCTGAGGGACCCTTTATAAAAACTAAAGCCTCAAAAAGGGAGAGGTATAATAGATTTGGAGAGGTCGAACTTTAGGCCGCGATAGGAAAAAGGTACCATGTCTAAGCTCCAGCTGTGACCGGCACTCCCCCATCGTGTTACTTTATTGAAAAACGGAGTATTCATTCTAAGTTACTACATCTGTTAAGGTGAAAGGTAGCAAGGGCATTAACATGCCCTCCGAAGAATGTAACTACAGAACATTCTCGGTGCCTGCCTAACGCATTAAGGTAATATGGATACCCACGTGAATCAATAGCCAGTGTTTTGCTTGAAACCAGTGCAAGTAACTCAAAGCCTTTGGGAAGGGTGATCCGTATGCCCCCACTAGCGTGGTAACTTTCTCCCACATCGAAGTAAGCCCCGAAGTTGCACCTCGAGAAGCCATACGAACAATATACGGGCTACTTTTAAAGCCAGGCAATGAAAAGAAAGACGCAAAGCAACAAATGGCAAAAAGAAGAAGAACAGCAATAAGAATTTTAAAAGCATAACCATCATATTCAAGCCGCAAAAATGGCCACAAAGACATCAGAAAGTCAGAAGATACACTTCCTATCCTACAGAAGTCATCACAACAGGATGATCAAAAGTACAAAGAAAAGCATTTTTGCAACGAGGCCACAGGATCACTATCATTTTCACAGATGTAAACCTTGGGAAACCACAATGTTGTTAAGTTCATTAACAGGATCCCCTTCCTCAGCAATAGTCTCGGAGCTTCTATCAGAGGCATCAATACACTCCACCTCCCTCGGCTCACCGCCAGAAAGCTCGTTATCTATCTTCGCACTCCCCTCGCCACCTTTATTACCATCTGGATCCTCGCTAACGCCTCCATCAATTGCACCAAGCTTCTGGGAGTCAACATCACCATCAGCCTTTTGTTCCACATTAGTAGCTTCTTGATCTTCGGTCTCCAACCCATTATTAACATGGTCATTCGCCGCTTGAACATTTTCTGCTAGCTTCGCCTTTCGCAGCTCAGACATTATAAACTCAGCCTCGGTGGTAGAAATAAGATCCTTGTCAGACTCAAACACAGCACATGGATCTTTCACACCATCATGATAATAGGGTGGTTGAATACCCATGCTCCTACACACAAGCCGGGCGTGCTCGCGGCTAAACAAAGAGACGCGATCCCCCTCCTCTTCGATATAACTTTCCAAAGAAGAAATCTTAGAATCCTTTTTGTCACACAAACTGAGAGCCTGATTCAGCTGTTCCTCAAGTTCAACAGCTCGCTCCCTTTGCACATCAACATTCAACTTAAAGCTATCTCGCTCGGACGCAGCAATCTTAAGGCTTTCCTTTAGCTCAATCACTTCTTTCTTAAGGTTTTTCTTCCCTTGTTTCAAAAGTTGAATGTCTTTGTTACACTGCGCAACCTCCAGGCCTCGGGCATCAGCAAGATCAAACAAAAATTTTCCAAGATATTTTTGCTGCAAGCAAGAAAAGGGAAAAACATCAATAAAGCAACATGTCAAGCGCGCGTACAAAACAAAAACAACAACAGCGATACACTCACAACTTCAACAAATGATGGATGATAAGCAGCAACAGAAGCAACAGAACTCTTATCCAAAGTACCAGAAAATACTTGAGCAAGAAACCCAGACACAGAAGGGTCCAAAGGATGCTTCCGAGGATCCACCGAATGCGCCCTCAAAAGACTAGAGAGATCATCGGAAGGAGGATCCCGACTGGCGCTCGGACCCATAGCAGCCTGACTTGAAGAACCTAAGCTCGGCCGCTGAATAACAGAATTAGGAATCGGCGGAACACTCGCATCCGATGCGAAAACACCAAGTGGGGTATCGATGTTGGATCCATACTGATTCAAGTTCAATTCTGGTTGTTCAGGACGGGAAGCTTCGTCATCGAAGGAGGAACGTCCCTGCGAGGGTACAGAAGTCTGGGAATCCAGCATTCTCGGCACCCCTTGGTCAAAATTCTTTCCTTCGGGAGTCCCATCATCTTCGGTTCTTTCATCATCTGAGTCAGTGATAAGCTTTTGCTTTTGCCTTCGGGTAACAACTGAGGTCGTAGAACGACCAGCATCCGAACCCTTCCTCCTCGCGACCAGGGTCTTTGCCTTCTTTCGACTCGGTTCATGAGGGGGTAAATTTGCAGTATCACCACCATCGATTAACACATCATTCTGCTGATAAGCAGTCAATTTATCAGGTTCTAAACAGAGGCAAATATCCATACCTAACGCATAACTGAGGCAGCAAGTGTTTATCACCTGATTAATTTCCCCCTTCTCAGCAGGCGCTGATTTCAAAGATCTCTTCCTCTTCTTCTTCGGAGCATCACTTTCGTCCGAAGCTTCTTGACCTTTCGCTTTCGCTCTATCCGCTTTCTGAAAACACAATTTGAGTGAGGATAAATCTCCAAAAAGAAGGACAAACAAAGGAATTTCAAAAAAATACGCCTTACCTTCTTCTTGGCTTGAGTAATCTTCGCCTGAGATTTGGAACGCTCATCCTCGGAGAAGAAAATTCTATAGAAGTCAACAATGCGGAGATTATGTCCCGAATTAAACTTCGTACGTTCGACTTTCTTGTCCTCATCTTCGTAGCCATACAAAACGGGACCTTCGATGAGCATGGGTTTCGTGAACCATGCCTCGTCGCTAGA
>JAJJMA010107711.1:0-11434 GCA_023529015.1 Papaver nudicaule | reverse complement strand
AAAGACAACCTACAAACAGTTATGAAACCTGCTTCCCCTTAGGGGACGCCAGAAATAAATAACCCCTTATTACATCAAGGGTTGGACTATTTTAATGTGGCAATAAAGAGAAAAGTAGATATTATTTTATAAGGTAACGTGATGGCCAAATGACAGCTAAAGGCGTTACACGTCGCTGTGATTGTAGCGCACACGTATTTTCAAGGGACAGATATCCAAAAAAACCAACCCACATACCGCGATATTAACACCTGGTTCACAGTACCACCTACAAAACTATGGGATGCACTCCCCTTTTTTCTGTCGCTACTATGTAGGTTAACAATGGTCTCGTGGCTATAGAAGAGTAACGAATAATAACCACCCAGTACCATAAGAAACAAAATATCAAAGTTTAATGAGAGTATAACCTTACAACAACCCACACACCCGTGAATAGCCCATCCATAAAACAAGCCCCCCCCCCCCCCCAGGCAGTGCGTTATAACCTGTTCGCACATAACATATCATGCTACCACATACATACATGTACCTGTGGTTAATGTGAAAATGTTTTCCCAGATAAAAGGTGGATATAAGTTGCGACACTTGTCGCCAATATAATTAAATTAGATTCGTCTCATATAAATAAATTGGATTCAGAGGGTGATATTACCCAACACCCCAACAGCCAATGTCTTATATGCAGCTGCAGAAGGTAATATTAATTTAATAGTACATTATAACGATATGAAGTGTTAAAAATGTTATGTCTTCGCTGTAATCCACGCATGAAGAGTGTGCCAGGTGGCGTTCAATGAGCAACTACAGTAAAGGGTACACACATAAATGATACTATATATATGAGTAACCACCTTGAGCGTTTTCACATCCAAAATCCTGGTAGAAACTAAGTTAAAAGACTAACTCCAAAGGCAAGCATCCATTAAAGGTTTAATCCAAATCACTCCAATCTCCATCTTAATTCTGGGATTAGCTTACGTTTTTTACAAAGGTTTAATCCAGGTGTATTGTACAAAGGAATGGAAAAGGTGTGTGGATCCAAAACAGGTAATTAACTTGCTTTCTTTATTCAAGGATGATATCGTTGTTTTGTTTGTTCAATCTACGGGCATGTAAGTTATTTGTTGTGGACATGTCTAACAACCTTCTATCTTGGCCATGCAGGTTACGTAAATTATTTTCCTTCTGTCTTACCAAGTGAAAGGTGTCGTAAAATTAGACAGAAAATATTACTAAACCACCAACTTTTGTTATACCATCGTGATTTAATGGTAGACAACATCGTTAAGGTATTGGGATGAGTTACATTAGTGTCACATCGTAAAAACGTTGTATGTTTTGTTTAGTGTGACATCAACCTTACACCCACGTAACTTTTGTAATCCCGCAGGTTCGGAGAATGGCTATATGAATTCCTAAAACTAAAAGGATTGGCTATATGAATTCCTAACCTAACGAATTCTATGGCTTGTCCCGTGGTTCCATGCACACCCCAACCCCTTTGAAACCAACCACCATGCCAAAGATCTATGCTCTATCGTTTGCAAAGACGAAGGGTTAGGTTTTTCAATGGACTTCTAGGGTTCCAACAAGATACCTGATGTGTCGTCAACGAATCCTGTGAAGCGATGGCTGCAGTGCGTCCAAACGATGATGGATTGTCTACCACAAAATTCAAGGGACCAACCCATACTGAAATTTAAGGGGGGGGGTTGTACAATTTACATTTTGCTTTGAAAACCAAATCCGTATGTGTTCAACTTAGCGGGCTAGGTGCAAAATTGTAGATAGCACAGATTCCTCAACAACTCCCTAAATTTGTAGGTTGGGGCCCGTTCGTGGAGACTTGCAATATTTGGCATTGCTGACTTGAAATGGGTAAAATGGTATCATTTGAACATGAACAACATCACATCTGTTGGACTGCATATAAGAGGGGTGTGGTGTTGGATTCAACTAAACAATTTACCTTGCTTAACGTCCTCCATAGTGGACTTGCAATATGTACAATGAATTTTCCTCTCATTAGGCCTATCAATTTTTTATGTTGGGGCATTACCTGTAGCTTGTCTGTAGTATTTTCACATTTCTGAATAAATGAAAAGCCTATACAATGACTCACTGGTTGTGGGATGAAGTGTTCACAGAGAATAAAAATGTTGAATTAAATTAGTGTTGCAAATTCATCAAATAATACCGAAGAAAATCCTGCGACATAAGTACTGTTCATAGATAATACAAATATGTCACTACCTAAAAAATAACACTTTCACACTAAACAGTTTTGAACCAATCATAACTAAACACAACTAAAAAAAACATTAAAAAAAGTAAACCAAACATAACTAAACACAGTTGGATAGGTTATATAGACTCGTCCGAGTCATCTTCTACCACCACGATGTCATCAATCTCTTCCTCACTAAAAGAGTCGTCCGAGTCCTCCACAAATGCTTGATTGGAGTGCATCCAGTCAAGATATTAATCTGTGTAAGGCCTTCGGTAGTCAACCGGGTGGAGGTATTGGGGGAACGGCCTACGTGACTTATCAGAGAACAAAGATCTGAGCGTCGCACACATTTTTTTGTGGAATTCTACAGGTACAACAGTCAATGCACATTGGAAACATTTCTTCTATAACTAGACGATCCTGGTTGAAGCCATACTGCCTGGTAACAAGTGCTGGTATATAGAAGGTGGTTCCATTAAGGGTTGGCAGTAAAACACGACAGGTGCTCCCATTGTTGGCCCAGAACATAGGTTGAATATCCCAGTGAATTACCTTCCACATGATATTGTCAGGGGTAGCAACTCTGAACATGTGATCTTGAAAAGGCAACTACTGTAACTGCCAAACTCATACATAATAGATGTCTAAACAAGCAATGAGGTTGTGAGAGAACCTTATAATCATATCAAGGTGCTACGTTTCAAGCATCCCGACGTTTGTCAGAGATGCCGAACTGGGTATACCAGGCCAAATTAAGAGTGGCAGGATAAAAAATATAAGTCAAATCCATAAAATGTGTTATTAAAAATGTAATGCTGAATTGATTTGTGAACTCATTGGGTTCATGTAAAATAACCCATGTACATATGGAATCCAATACCAATAATTGTCAGGTTATGATACAATGGGGGAGGGCGATTAACTAAGAAACCCGTTTAGGCTTCTACGTAAGGATATCCATTGGGATTCCATGTGCCGCTCAACAATCGAACAATTAAAAAATACCTAAACTGTAACTACATATTATTTCCACTTGTTAGGGCATTGTCCGGTCAAACCCACTAGCGTTGGTATGTCAAGCTAGTTGTCAGTTTTAGGTGTCAAAACTCAATTTTTGATTTAGCCTACTAGAGTTTAGATTTCGTAAATAGGATATAGACAAAGTAGTAGAGACCTTGAAGACGAAGACTGTGAAGACAAAGAAGACATCAATTATTCTTCATCGATAAAAGGTTAGTAGGAGTTATGACTTTATGGATATTCTTCTATTCTACTTTCTCTATTCTTTCGAAATATAGTCGACTACTTTAGTAGTGATAATAACGATTGAGATCGTATTCTTGTGTAACGTGGCCTTGTGTCATGACCAGTGTTTGATCCCACAAATACTGTGAGTACAAGAATGAATGAGATGGATTCGAAGCCGTGTCCATTGCAATAGTTTGCTTGCAAACTGTTAGTTGGATATGGATGAATCTAAAGGAGTACTCTTGAGCAAAGAGTCCGTGGATCACAGCTGAGGACGTACACACGTCTAAGTTCTGACTCAGCCCAGTACATCCAGCGGAATCCAGATTTGACCAAATTTGACCAGCAGACGGTTCCCGAACCGGTTTGTGTACCAGACACTCGGAAAATCTCCTGAGTTCGAGATGGCTATTTTGTTCACGTACCAGTACATGAACCTGACGTGGTCATCTCACTGGTTGTCGAATTTAGTGAATATTCTCTTAGAATTTCACTCTGAGTCAAATTCCAAACTCCTTTATCTCTTAGATGGACTTGTGAATAACAAAATATATTTTGTGTTCCATCTAACGATCCTCAATGAGTCAATAAGCTAAGATTATCTCTGGTCTGTTGGATTTCTATCTTGAAGTGTTTTTGAGTCAACAAAACACTTGGCAGATAACTCTAAAAAGAATTCCAATTGAGATTAATCTCTATTACTTGGTTGGCAAGTTTAGGGTTTCCTTAACTTGTGGTGCAAGTAATTGATTGCTTAATTCCAAAGCAACCTATCTTATTGAGTGCTATAAATAGAGGTGTCTACTGAAAAATACCGCAAGCTTCAAGCATACGTGAAGGTCCTTAGGGAAGGTAGCGTAAACTCTTTTCACTTCGGTGAATGCTTGTTGTGGTATAGTCACCCTCTATAGGTTGCATCTCCTTTGGGAACTCCCTACGACTATAAAGACTTCTCTTGAGAGTTGGGAAGCACAGGTAGGAGATTGAAACCATCCTTGGTTGAAATCGGATTAACCTGTAACCTTGGTAACCTGATCACGTTCTTGTCTATTCTAATGTCCGTCTCTTCTGATATACGGCTATTCAAGAACTGATACGTTACTCAACAAGGTTGGAAAGGTAGCAACGCACGGCTGCACTCGGTGTTGTAAGACCTAGTTGGCTCCAGTTATACAAGTTCCTTAAGTGGTTCTTCGTGTATAACTGAGGTAGATACAAATTGGGCATTGCTTACTTGGTTTGCGTGTCAGCCCCGATTTGTGAAGTAGATTTCCGTATGACCTGGATTTAACAATCCGAAGGAAGTCATCTTGTGTGTGGTAAACTGATAGAGGACAGTTACACCATATGTCTACAGTTTGGTTGAAAAGCCAGTATTGCTGACACAAGCCTTTGACATCGGTCAAAGCAACTCCTAGGCCTGTAACGGACGTCAGCTAGGGGAATCAAGTGCGTGACGATCTGTGGGGGATCCAGAGACGTAAGGAAGGCGACAATAGGCAATTCGCTTGGAGGGCTTGAGTTGGTCTCTGCTACATCCCAGACCGAAGTCTTATACTAGGCTAGTGTTTGTAGTCAGTTTTTACTGGGCGGTGTTCAAACTGGACGAGGTCCCGAGGTTTTTCTGCAAGGAAGTTTCCTCGTTAAAAAAACGTTTGGTGTCTTGTGTGCTTTTACTTTCCGCATTATAACTCTGATTTATAATTAAAGCACCAAGTAGTACGTTATTGCATAACTGTGAAGTTGACTCCAAAGTACTCTTTGTCGAGGTTTAACAACTCCAGTTATAAGTGTGGATATTGATTTTTGAGATCGTCCATACTTCAACCATAAGACTCACGAGCCAAAACGAAAAGTTGGTAGTATTTCGGTACCCCTTCTTTTTCACCACTACATATACTGTACTCAACAAGAGCATGCATATTTCAAGACCCATCACAGACTCATTTCCATATTAGAAGACCCATCACATAATTATTATCGCCTGCGATTATAAACCCGGGGGCATGAGCAGTTGTGAACGTATGACGACCGTCTCTTCTTGCGCACAAACCTAGTCAGAACGGGGGAAGCAGCATCACTGGATTAAAATACAAGGGGGTACCATTAAATGAAAGACTGCTAGCAAAATACTTCACATACATCGGGACATAACTGTTGGTCTCAGTATAACAAAAAAAATATCCAACAAAACATCCATGAAAATTTACAAAAAAATCACAGCTACCAAGGGGGACTAGGGGCTGCGAGCGACACGGAGAGGAGCCGGTTTGGAACAACCTAAGATGTTATTACCCCAACCTTTGCAATTGCTACACTGAACGGTCTTTCTAAAAACAAGAGATGACTGTGACTCTATCCTCTTTTCTCCCTTCGGCCGGCCACCAGCTCTTTTCTAAGTGGGAGGTATTACCCAAGGGACAGTGGAATCTAGGGGCCACTCGCGGTACGCTTCCAGAGGCTTGAAGGTGACTTTGTAAGTTCGAATGAAGTTCTCCTTTGAATAGAATTCGTAGACATAATCGTCAGCACTACAGCCCATGAGAGTGATAGCAGAACATGCATGAATACAGGGCAGTCCGGCAGTTTGATACCGCCTGCAAGAGCATGTTTTCAAGTTTAAATCAACAGAAAACAATGCTCCCAGATGTTGTACCTCGTAAAGTTCATGCCCATAAGCAACATGTACACTTGTGTGACCGATCTCTGACTTTGGCAACTTTCTTAGCGGCAGGTCGGGTTATACATCTTTGACGGATTTTGCTCAACTCATATCTCTGAGCAAAATATTGCGCGGCCATCTCCCTTGTCTCTTGAACCAGACCGGCAACCGGAAGGGCCTTAGCAGCACGGAGTGCAGCGTTTGTACTCTCACAAGGATTTGTGGTGAAAATACCCTAGCGGGATAAAGGACAATAGAGCTGAGTCCACTTGTGCAACTCCTTCTTCATCAACCAAGCATAACCCTGGGGACTGACTTTCTGTATCAATTCCATGTGGTAATCAAAAGTCGACTGCAAAGCAGTCGTTGCAGCAATCCAGAGGAAGGGACGAAGAGAATCATCGGGAAATCGTTTGTGAAAGGTTTCCATAAAATGGCGGACACACCAAACATGGTTCACAGTGGGGAGCTCTTGTTTCATGCCATCTTTAAGCCCTGTACCTTTATCAGTGATTATAAGTAGTTCGCCAAGCCGAGAGTACCCCTCCAACACATACTGCCTCAGTAATTTAAAAAACAAGGCGCAATTGCCGGTGTTCTCGTTTTCCACTATGCAATAACCTAGCTGGATGATACGATTATCAGTATCTTGACAGCATGCCACAAGCCAAACACCCTTGTATACACTACGCAGGTGTGTACCATCTACTATGATGACAGGACGTAGATTCTCCCTGAAGGCTTGGATGGCTGGACCAAAAGCCCAGAAGAGACCCATGAAAATTCGAGTCTCAGAATGTTCATATAGATGGTACACGCAGCCTTGTTTGCGCTTTGCCATTTCAGACCCTAGCCTAGGTAATACACTGAAAGATTCTCTCTGACTACCATAAACTGCTTCGACTGCTAATCTGTGAGCACGCTGGGCCTTCCACTTTGATACCCATATATTATATTTGTTGGAAATAAGAATTCTTGTCTGTTTACTTGAAAGGTCGGCTTTCTGTAACACAAACCTCTTTAGCTCTTTGGAAATAAACTTGGAAGAAGCACTATTGTGCCCTAATCCATTGTGCCTTTTCTGAACACCGCATGTGTGTTGGTTGATGTACTGTTTAATACGAAACATCCCTCCGATGCTCTCAGTTCCCACTGGCATCCGGAAAGTGATCGTGTGTTGGATTTGATATGAACTCTCTGGTAGTTTGATACAGGCCTCACACACTCCCTCATACACCTTATGTGGATTTCATCTACAACATCTCTGAGGACCTCTTTGTTAGGAAATACCATTCCTACCGCCAGATCAGTAAATCGGGAGGGTGAAAATCCAAACAAACGTTCGGTGTAACCTAGGCATTCCAAATTATCTGTGCAAACAGCCATCGCAGGACCATCATCGCATTCTATCTCGGGATATTGATGTCGAGTCCGCTTATTACCAGAAAAAGTTGTACACTCATTTAAAGAAGTGACAGAGCTGGGACAAACCGAGTCAACAGTAATATTAGGGGATGGGAAACGACGGTGACAAACAAGATCCCTTGTCGACGAGATAGCGAGATCGACATAGGAGGTTGGATTTTCAGCACGAGGATAGACGGGACCCTCTTGTAAAAGGGGATCAATGATGTGGCTGCCCGCCAAATCAATATTATCCTCCCCCTCACTTTCCTCCTCACTGGCAAACACATAACATATGTAATAAGTGTGTGGCCTACCAAAGAGATGAAAAGTGAAGGGAACCAAATGTTTAACAGCAATAGATAAACTCCTACTGCTGTCCGGCTCCGGAGAAATTAAACCAGGCACCTCATTGCTGAAATGCTAATCATTGAGTAGTGGCGGCTCACCTTCATCTAAGTCCATGTCAACCTCGCCTGTCAGTATGCTGGCATATGACCTGACAGTAGGACTACCCATCAGTTACCATTTTACTTCCTCCTAAGGGAACCTTTTGGGTTCAAAAAACTACACTAACCGGGAGATGTTTACCTAACCCAGTCCGGAAATTGCTCGAGCGATGCTAATCGGGGTTCTGGGAGGTCATCTAAACCCGCACAATCTAATACATCGGATGAACAATTTATGTCTCCACTAACAACCCTCTCCTTACTCCTATTGCCAGTTCACATAACACATTATAAACCAAATTTATAAATGAAATGTAACTTTTCAAGGGAAATGGGTGGTTACCTTTCGGTTTCCTCGTTATACTGGTTAGGATAAGTACGTTGTAAGGCCAAAATAACATTGGTTTCCAAAGGAGGCATGGGGGTGTACAAGTTCTCTTGTGGTACGTCACCGTGTAACTTGGACAAAATTCCAATGCCAGTACCATAGGGTTTGCGAGACCTATACCGTATTCCATATAAATTCAATCAACCAAAAACAAACATAAAAAAAAAAAGAATAGTATTTTCACACACCCACCTAGCTACCTCCTCCGAAACAACAACGGGTGCAGAAGCGATGTTTCTCCCGTGGCCACCTCAACTGGAGCCAGGTGCGCCGCTGAAACAAACAACATACCATTCCAATTACAAAGGGAGAATGTGCATACAAGGGTTCTTCCCATACACATAACATTACTCACATGTGTAACTTGTATGGCAAATTCATAGTGAAAGATAAACAAGCCTACCTGGGCCTCAAAATATCCCCAGGAAACGTCGGGATATTATCATTTGAACCTTTAAAAGAACAGTGGTTGAAATCTACGGTCTCGCCTTCAACGGTCACCTCATCAACAAAGAACGAAAACGTAGCGGTCAGCTTGTGAAGTTCAGGGCGAACCAATTCAGCAACAATTTGTGAATTCGAAATATCGACAAAACAAAATGCTCCGGTACTGCTAAGGAACACCTTCGAGTAGATTTTTAAACGCCTATTGGGGTTTAGCCCGAACAGCTCATGTATCAACTTTGAGAAATCATCAACGGACATGAATTTACTGACTTTCTGGAAAACATTTTTACGTCCGCTGTACTTGGGCTCATTACTGGAGAAATCGCTAATAGTCCCGCCAGACCACAAAATCACATAAATGTCGTCGTCCCCCCCCACCTACAGGTGTTTCAATACAAGTTGTAACAAACAACTCAAAAATAAATGCCAGTAGACGTGTCATCACATTACAGGAGCATACAATAAAGACAACAACAAGTGCGTAGTGGGGACAATCAAAAGGGATGAATGGGCATTGCCAATTTAAATTTCTACTGCATTAGTGATGAAAGTTGATGATATTTTTTTCAAAATAAAAATTAAACAAAATCACTTATATGAAAGTAAAAATGGGGTTCAACATAACAGACTACAACAACCAAGAAAAAGTTGTTTGAGGATGTATGGATTGCAAGTGCTACTGGTAGAAGAGTACAAGAGCATCACTTTCTAAATACACAACCTGTCTGTAATTTCCTTTACAAATCCGTCACAATCAGTTACATGCAAACACAGTCCGGTAAGGGTTAAAATATGTTCCCAGTAAACATACATCGCAAAGGAGGTATAACCCCCTTACTGTTCAAACTCAAATTACAGAATATCACTAACCGAGATAAAAATACATTAGGGTTTCTAGATTAGATTAAAACCATTACCATTCTTTAATTAAAACCATTAAAGATAGAAAAAAAATTCCGAATTAATTAGGGTTTATAGGTGGGATTCAGACTGTAAATCAAACTGAGAATTAAACGGAAATACCTATCGCGTCATCGGAAATCTCCATGTTGTAAGATTGATCCTGCCACTGCAATTCCAGTAAGAGATAGAAATAGACAGTATAGTGAACCAAAGAAGTATCCAGTAACCAGTGAAGTATTTCGGGAGGGAGAGAGGCTTGGGAGGAGCAGGGAAAATTTATGTAAGTAGAGAAGAGAAGAAGAAGAACCATAAAAATGGGAAGAAGATGAGAACCAAAATAATTGATATGGGTCGGGTCAAAATCTAACTAAGGTGATTTAGGTTACTGTAGCTAGGGTTAAGAGGTTGGGTTGAGTTAATTTTGAAATCGGGAATAGTTGACTGGATCGGCCCAAAACTCAGAACAAACATGGACTTGCCTTTTGAAAAGAGTTAACCAGTTAACAGAGATAGTTGTAACAGTGGCACACGGTTGCCGTTTTCTCAAACTTTTTGATTTTCCCTATTTACCACACACATTATTCCGATTTTCCACCTATATTAATTCTTACCCTTACAGTTTCTAAGGGCAACTCCTATGGAGGAAAAAACCATCCATAACTTTGGGATACTCCACATGATGTGGACCAAAAAGGCACACTATGAGTGAAATTATCATCCACAAATTTGTTTGTCCAGAAGGATCCCTTCAAATTTGAGGTGGTGGCTGTGAATTATCCATCCGGACTTACGATGATCGGATGCCATTTTTTTCTAATTGTTTTCTCTCATCCGGTCACGGATGTAATATTGTGTTGTTTTCTTGAATTGTTTAGATCCATTTAAGTCAAAAGTGACAACTGTCATTTTTTTCCTTTCACTTCATCCAATCATGGGATGATCGGAAGGATCATCATTTTCACTTTCCCATGGTGGGTTTTACCTCCACTCAATGTCGTGGATGCTCCTAGAGTTATACCATAGGAGTTGGCCTAATACTCCCTAAATACCACCTCCTTTGACCTATTATTCACTCCCTAAAACTCCTTCCATCGCCACCCCATGGTTTTTCTTTTCTCCACCGCCACTCTTCTACATTTTACAGCTTATTCTTTGGGAATCAGTCACTTGCTTAGAAGTAAAACTTTAATTTTACATCTCATCTCACTATTAAAAAAGTTTTTTTTTTTTTTTTTTTTGTTGGTAGCAGATCCCCTAAATTACTAATATACCTCTTATGAAATTTAAGTTACCCTTTCATATCCGTCAAGTCTCTAAAATTGTAACGAAAATAAGAGAGAGAAAATAAATCCCCACCATGGTGTATGAAGTTTTTGGCACTGAAGATCCGATGCGAATGGTTTTGCTTAACCTATAAAATAAGAAAATTTAGTTGACATACTATCAAAAGAATGTCTTCACAAGAAGCTACAACCATGTATGAAATTATCCAAATTTTCATTGGAAATGCTCCAAGTCTGAGTCCTTAGTTGTATAAAACTTATGGGGTTTTGGGTATAATGGTGGATCATTCAAGAAAATAAAGATGAAAAAATGTTGGAAATTTGAATAGAAATTAAGTTTAACTTAGTTACAACCATTGTGTGAAGGGTTGTGTCTATTCATAAAATCCTTTCACTTAGAATTTGAATCATTGTATC
>JAJJMA010107678.1:118706-137772 GCA_023529015.1 Papaver nudicaule | reverse complement strand
GTAGGCTAGTGTTTGTAGTCAGTTTGTACTGGGCGGTGTTCAAACTGGACGAGGTCCCGAGGTTTTTCTGCAAGGCAGTTCCTCGTTAAAAAAACGTTTGGTGTCTTGTGTGCTTTTACTTTCCGCATTATAACTCTGATTTATAATTAAAGCACCAAGTAGTACGTTATTGCCTAACTGTCGAGACTACTCCAGTTAGAGGTTTGGATATTGATTTTTGAGATCGTCTAGACTTTAACCATAAGACTCACGAGCCAAAACGAAAAGTTGGTAGTATTTCGGTACCCCTTCTTTTTCATTGGCTACCTTGAGGAAAGATGGCTCAAGTGGTACAACTTGAAGCAAGCATACAACCAGTCCGTGCAAGAATATACTTCTGAATTTCAGAACCAAGCTATGGTGTTGGATTTAGACTTAGGAGATAATGCTATCTATATGAATTACATCTCTGGGTTCCATGAGTATATACGGAAGGAGTTGAAGATGTTTTCAGTCGATACTATCGCTGAAGCAAGTGTAAAATCCCATGGCATTGAAGGTAGGCTTAAGAAAACTGACTCTAGGGGAAACCCGAAGGTGAAGTCTTGAGGTACCAGCGTCAAAGGAGGTAAAAGAAGCAAAGACGAAGGGAAGTTCAATGACAAAGGAGGTTTGTCTTGCACACATTGCAAACACACAGGGCACGTAGTAGACAAGTGTTGGGAGAAGCATCCTCATCTTAAGCCAAGAGGGATACAGAAGAGAGAAGCCAAGAAGACCACACTAGTTGCTCAGACTCCAAAAGAAGTTCAAGGACTGACGGAACCTAGCTCGAAGCTTTCTCTTATGACAGGATCAAGAGAAGGACCTACAAGAGATGATCCTAGGGAAAGACTCTTCATTGTGAAGATGCAAGTTAAGGCAACATTGGTTGATGCCGTTGTTGACCCGGGAAGTCAGAAGAATTTACTTTCAAATTCTTGGTACAAAAGCTAGGTTTGAAGACATTCAAACATCCAAATCCGTTAGGATGGCTCCAAAAGGAAGGAGGGTTACAAGTTTCGCAGCAGTGTACGTTCAAGTTTTCTCTAGATGAGTCCTACATTGACGAAGTTACATGCGACGTGGTACCTTTGGATGTGTGCCAAGTTGTACTAGGATGTCCTTATTTATGGGATAGAGATGCTACTCTATATAGAAGGGAGCAGAAGTATACCTTTGAGAAAGAAGGTGAGACTTATGTAATTCGGGCTATAGAGTATCCTCTTGTAGGAGCAAGTCTGATTACAGCCACTCAGGCTAAGAGGTTGGTGAATGCTAGTACAAGGTTTATTCTCCTTGTGATTCGTTCTCGAGAGGAGAAGCCGAGTAGAGTTTGTTTGACTACGTTGTCTAAACAACAAGAAGACGACCTAGATAGGTTGAAAGTGAAATATGAAGATTTGTTTTCAGAAATCAAGGGGTTACCACCAAAGAGGAGTGTGGAACATGAGATCATGTTGATGGGAGAAAGTTCTCTACCTAATGTAGGGCTCTACCGCACATCCGTGGAGAATCCGAGGAGATAAAGAGACAAGTCTTAGAACTTCTAGAGTTGGGAGTTATAGTACCTAGTGTTTCACCTTGTGGATCAGCCGTGTTGTTGGTGCCAAAGAAGGATGGAGGATGGCGTATGTGTATAGATTACCGAGCCTTGAACAAAATCACAGTCAAGAACCGCTACCCGTTACCACGGATAGATGACATGATGGATCAATTGGAGAGTGCTCGAGTCTTTACAAAGTTGGATCTTAAATCTACTTATCATCAAGTGAGAGTGCGAGAAGATGATACATGGAAGACTGCTTTCAAAACCATACAAGGCTTGTTCGAATGGTTGGTGATGCCGTTTAGTTTGTGTAATGCTCCAGCGACGTTTATGCATTTGATGAATGATTTGTTACGACCCTTTATAGAAGATTTTGTCATTGTTTACTTGGATGATATCCTCGCATATAGCAGAACTTGGGAGGAACATCTTGTTCACGTTGAAAAGGTATTTCAAGTATTACATGAAGGCCAGCTAAAATTGAACGAAAAGAAGTGTAAGTTTGGAAAGGAAGAGTTGGTATATCTCGGTTTCATTGTTGGTGGTGGGAAACGTAAGATTGATCCAAGGAAGGTTGAGGTGATCACTAAGTGGCCAAGACCTAGCACGGTGACTGAAGTCAGAAGTTTCTTGGGAGTTGCACATACTTGCGCAAGTTTATTAAGCATTTTTCTACTATTGCTGGGCCACTACATGGTATGACGGGGGCTAAGGCAAAGTTTGATTGGCAGCAGACCCATGAAGAAGCTTTTCAGTTACTTAACAAGAAGATTTCAGAAGCACCGGTATTAGCTCTACCTAATTTACAACGTACTTTTGAAGTTGAGTCAGACGCTTCTAACTATGCATTAGGAGGAGTGTTACTACAAGATGGTAAACTAGTGGAGTACCATTCAGAATTGTTTTCGAGTGCTATTAAGAACTATCCACCTTACGACAAGAAATTCTACGCCTTGTATCAATGTGTGAAACATTGGAAAGTGTATCTCTTAGGTAAAGAAGTGGTAGTGCACTCAGATCATAAGCCATTGGAGTATCTACATGCACAAACCAAGTTACAACAAGCTCGACACATGAAGTGGATGTCCTACTTGATGGCATTTCATATAATCATCAAGTACAAGAAGGGAGTAACAAACAAGTTGGCCGATATGTTGTCCAGACCGCCAGTTAGTTTATTGGTGGCTATGCGGATTCAGCCAATTGTTCCTCAAGAGTATGCGGAGTCATGCGCATCCAGTAAGGACTTCAAGAAGGTGTTAAAGAAGGTAAAATGTGGTTTGAAAGGTGAGTTTGAACTCCGAGATGGGTTATTATACAAAGGTCAGTTGTTATGCATTCCAGAATATGGAGATAGGTTGCAATGGTTGAGAGAAGCACATACATCCCGAGTTGCTGGACACTTTGGGATGAATAAGACGCTACTTAACCTACGACGTTATGTCTTTTGGCCAAAGATGCAAGATGATGTGGCTAAGTTTGTTCGAGGTTGTAAGTTGTGTTGCACATCTAAACCCTCAAACAGGAAACATGGGTTGTATCTACCATTACCGGTACCATCAAGACCTTGGGAGAATATTTCTATGGATTTCCTTGGTGGGTTGCCGAAGACCAAGTCGGGTCATGATTACTTGTTCGTTGTGGTTGACCGGTTCAGCAAGATGATTGCATTGATTCCATGTACAAAGACGGTGACAGGAGCGGGTGCAGCAAAGCTCTTTTTCGAGCATGTGTGGAAGCATTTCGGGTTACCTACCTCGATTATTTCTGATAGGGATAGTCGGTTTCTTAGTCACTTTTGGGATTCTTTGTGGAGGATGATGAACACTAGGTTGAAGAAGAGTACAACTTTTCATCCACAAACAGACGGGCAGACAAAGGTAGTCAATAGGACTATGGTTCACATGTTACGGGGATATAATTCTAAGCATCCTAAGACTTGGGATGAGAGCCTACCATATCTACAATTTGCTTTCAATAGAGCGGTTCACAGTTCTTCAGGGAAGTCTCCTTTCGAGACGTGTTATGGCTACTTACCGCCTAGTCCTTTCGATTTGGTGTTTTCAAGATACAACAGTTGGGGGAAAAGAAGGAAGTGAGAGACAAAAGGCACAGAAGTTCTTGGAAAAGATTTCTCAAATTCTTGCGACCGTTGAAGCACAATTGAAGAAGTCACACGCCAAATATAAGGCAAAGCATGACAAGCATCTTGTTCCTTGTAATTTTGGTGTTGGTGACATGGTATGGTTGAAGTTAGGTAAGGAAAGGTTGAAAGGGTAAGGTAAGAAGTTGAAGCCATTAAGGTATGGACCGTTTCGTATTCTCGACCAGATTGGTGACAATGCCTTTCGTCTCGATTTACCACCTTATCTAAGAATGTACTCGGTCATTAATGCCGAATACTTGAACTTGTTTGAACCACCGTTACTGGATGATGATGGGGATGACAAGATGATCTTACCGCGCGTAGAAGACTTATGGTTTGATCGAGAGGAGCCGCTGAAAGAAGATTGCATTTTGGAGCGAAGAGTGACTAAGACACGACAAGGAGAAAAAGAAGCTTTCCTAATTGGATGTCAAGGTCAAGTTCCCAGCAAGGCTAAGTGGTTCAACAGGGAGAAAGGAACACTCGAGTTCCCTAACCTCCATTTATAACTCTCACTGGAGTTCAAGTTCTTAAAGGGGGGGACCCATGATACAGGTGTATCCTAGTCTCTTTAGGAACTTAGTCGACCTCGAGTTAATTGAGGGAAGAACTCTATTTAGGAAAGGATTCCTATATAGAGAAGGATTCTTTATAAAGAAGGATTCTTAGATTAGGAAATAGATTCCTAGGAGGTTTTGGGAAACCCAAACCACTATATATAGAGGTGCCTAGCGCATAGCTTAGGACACGGGAAACCGAAGGCATCTAGTAAAATCTAGAGAAGAAGTTTGTGAGGTAATCATTGTATTGCAAAAGCAAGCTTAACAGATTGTGAGCGTGAAAGAGAGAATTGTAATATTGTCTTGCTCATAATCTAGAGAAGATATCTTTCTTCGTAATTTTGTCCTTGTGCTACGTTTTACCTATCTTTAGTCTATAGTTATTTCGAATTCCGCCCTAATAACTCTAGTCGTCAAGAGTACAGAGATTATACGTATCACTGGAATCCCAGGTAGTTTGATGGTGCCTCTTTTGCTGATACAGCAAAAGCTTCCATCTCCAAAGGTAACAGGTCCACCTTTGTATACATCAATACTTACAAACAATGATAGATCACCAGTCATACGTCTACTGCATCCACTATCAAGAAACCATTGAAGGGGTGAAGTAGATTTTAGTGCAAGGGCACCAAGACAACAGTCTTTATCATTAGTTTGTGTTTCAGTCTTAAGATGTGGATTGGAACAAACAACTTTTGCTCTTTTGTGAAGTTCTCGAATTAACGAGAGTTTTTCATTAAAGAGTTTGCATGTATGATGATAATGATCATTAAGACCACATAACGTACATGATATCATGTCAAATTGTGATTTGTAACATAATCCAGGTCTTCCACAATAGTGGTTCTCCGTATAGGAATTTTTGTGAGCTGAAGAAAACTTTTCAAGAAGAATCTTGTTTTGCTTGATTTGCTCATCTAGTTGTTTAACAACTTCTTCCTTTTCATCACGTAATCTGTTATTACAATCTTCTTCATTGCGAAATCCATGAAGTAGTCCTTAGACTTTGAATATCAATCTTTGTTTGGTATAACATAAAGATTTAATAAACTCAATCCATGAATCAGAGGATTCATCTGGGATATGTTCAATATCAACCAATGGATTGTTCATAGTTCACGAGTTCGTCAAACACAGACAGTGACGTCTTTTATGTGTTTGCCCCCTCTGATACCAACTGAAAAAGCTGGGATACCGAGATATACCACTAACTTTTTGTTTTCGTGAACTCTGTTGATTATACTACTTGAACGATCTCACAAATCAATATTCAAGTATTCACCCGAGTAATCTCAAAGGTTATATGATCAACAATTGGATTTGTGCAGTACTTCTAATTATATAAATATAATGCAGAAGATAAAAGTAATGCACGACACAAGAAGTTTTGCTAACGAGGAAACTGCAAACCTATCAGAAAAACCCCGGGACCTCATCCAGATGTGAACACCCTTAGTATGAACGGTATACAGACACTAGCCTACTCTCAGACTTTGGACTGGACTGTATCCAGACTGAATTCACCCTACAAGCAATTCAGCTACCAATGTGCTCCTATGTCTCTTGGCTCCCGCAGTAGCCTACGTACTTGATTCCCCTAGTTGACGTCCTTTACAGGCCTAGGAGTTGTTCCACTTCCCTTCGTGAAGACTAGCGCTACCCTGCCTCTAACAGGACGCCTAAAAGTATCCAAGTAATTAAACGAGAATACGATTGTGATTTCCTTTAGACTTAAAGTCAAGGTTAATGGAAATCGATATGTTGAATAGGGCTTATTGATCTAGCCTAAACAACTTTACCTCCGAACGCGAGACGAACTTAGTATGAAACCTAGTTCGTGATTTGCGTTTGGGAACTTCTAGGGTTTACGATTCAAGATCTACCTTACGAAGTTTCTATCAAAACTTGGTCGTGATAAGATTGAAAGAATTTAATCGACCCAAGATTCAGGATGGAATTTTACTTCCGACTTGTGATTCACGATCCTCAAGTGAAGTCTTTCAATAGTCGTAGTCCTAAAAGGACTTCGAGATGACGACCAACCTTTATGCAAGGATACACAGATGTGTAGAGGATTGAAATTGTATCTTGCAGAAGGTCGTCTATTTATAGTGATCACCAAGGGAAGCTTTGCTTAAAGTTTAAGCAACCTTGAGTAGGGCTGAAGCAAGTTCCGGAACTAGGAAAGTCCATAGCTTGAATACCCAAACTCAATCTTCTAAGAACTTTGGACTAAGCCAAAAGTTAAAGAAGACTCAACCTTGTTTGAAGGTTCGCGACTTCTGGTCCAATGCTTGTTTGGACATCGCTTTGCGACTTCTGGTCCAAATACTTAGTTTGAACATCGCTTGGATTAAGTTGTTGAATTCCATGGGCTAAGTCACGACAAGTCCGAGAACTAATCATGTCTAGACCGAAAACTTCAAGATATGGAAGTTGGAAGTTTTCGCATGGCTTATATGAACGCGTTCACAGAACAGTCCTTATAGTTCAGGAGAATTCAGGAGAATTCTTGAACTTGTATGTACGCGTTCATGAACGCATTCATACAAACTTATCTCGTTCTCTGAAATCCCATAGTCAACATATGTACGCGTTCACCGTTGGGGTTGTTTCAAGAGACAACTCAACATACTCTACCTATACAAATTATCACAAGTGTGACAAATGCAAAGGCGAAAATCCTAGAATACCTTCGGATCATATAAACAACATCATAGACTATTGGTATGATAGAAATGGTAAAAACGATACGGAAAGGGAATAACTTTCTAACCATCAACGAGGACGTTATGATTTATCAAGTAGTAAGCTTCGGTCTTCGTCTTCATCAGTCTTCGTCTCGATTACCTAGAACTATCCTAGTCCGAGTTGTAGAGTAAACTTATCAAGGATTGTGTTTTTGTCTCATAAACTTGACAACTGACTTGAGATAGCAACATCAGTGGGTTCAACCGAGAAATGCTCTAACACTACCGAACTCGTACATTAGGTAGTTTCGGTGTCCCGTTGGTTGAGTAGGTGCATAGATTTTGTCGCTAGAATTCACATTTTGTTGGACGAGTAGTTCATAATCAAACCCAGGAACATCTGCTCTCAAAAGTTCATATGCTTCATCGAACCTAAAAAGATGACCTGTCTACCTTTGAAATTAGTCTATGCCTTCACGAGTCTGGTTGATCATCCATGTAATATAGAGTTAGTCCTCGTGTGAAGCACTTCTCCTTTTTTGACGATGAATATGAGTAAGAATGGACATGAACACCTTCACCTCTTTTTTGATGAGCTTGAATCTTGATTTTATTGATTTCCAATCTCTTCTGTTAGGATTTCCAGTAAGGACGTAAAAGAGGTCAAGAATTCTTGCCCAGAAATCAGTTATGTTTTGACCAGAACTAATAACACCATCTACAGGTATGGCGATAAAAGTATTTGTAAGTTGAATATCTTCATCTGTAGTGAAATTCCTAAATTTTTCGAAGTGATTTGAGAGACAATTTGAGAGAGAAATAGAAATCAAATAAAATGAGATTGATTAGGATGAAATTCTAGTTGTGAAGTTGGGTTAGCTTTATAGGTAAAAACCCTAACGGATCAATTTGTTACCGTAGAAAAATGGACGATCGGGAGTGAAATTACCGTTGGAAAAGGGAGGGATTAGATGGAGTGTGTGAGGAATGTGAGAAAAAAAGGTCAAACAAGTATTTATTTCTCGGCGGCTACTGATAAACCGCGTGTAGAAATATACGCCTTCTGAGAAACCGCAACGGCTTCTAAAAAACCGCGTGCTGCGGTTTTTAAGTAACTAAGTCTTGTCTATAATTTTTCCTCACAAATTGTACGTTTTTAGCATCATAGTGATTGCTCTAGCCATAAAGCATCCAAATAAACCGCAATGTGGCCAAGCAAAATGGAGCAAAAAACGCAAGCACAATGGCTCTTAGCTAAAAATTAGTGGCCACTAAGAAGCCGCCAAAAACCGTGGAGTCAAGCTTTGAATTTGACTATGGCGGCTACTGATCAGTAGCCGCACCACGGTGTATATCACACAAAAGGTCGGGTTCATTCCTCACACCCTCTTCTTCCCCATTGGTGGAGAGGGTTTTGTGGAAAAAAATGGGGTTGATCGGTAATAAAATTAGCAATGTTTTAGTCTGCTTACATGAAGAGGTGTCCAACTCATCACCGATAAATAATTCCCTACTAATCTTTACACCGATAAATAGCATAAGGACAAGCAAAATTCCTATCTATAATACCATCGGAGTGAAACAAGCTCGAGATATTTTTGGGAGAAATAAAAGGGAATTTTTATAAAGTACCCTTACTTTCAAATGTACTAAAGAAAAGTATCCCGTTTTTTTAAACTTTTCTAGAATACCCTTTTATTGACCGTTTTATTCAATGTTGCGATTTCCATCCGTTAGTGGGGGTTAAGTGTGAGGTGGCACTTACAAAATGTCAAATTCACCCTTGAGATTCAACCACCACTTGAACACACCACCACCTAAACTCCATACCACCACCACCAGAACCCCTACCACCACCACATTAACCCTGAACCACCACTTAAACCCCCCCTCCACAGCCATTTAAACAGCCAGTTGAACCCACCACCACCTAAACCCTGAACCCCCACCCCCACGACCACCACCTCCGGTGGTGGTGGTGAGGGTTCGTGGTATCTTGTAATTTGACAACCCATTTTGACTTGTCAAACGAGTTTTGACTAACTTAGATGGAAAATGTAACGGAAAGGGTACTTTAGAAAAATGCAATTTTTCGGGGGTACTTTATTTGTGACCATTATCTTTCGAGGGTACTTTATCAATTTTCCCGAAAGAAAATTGCAAGGTATCAGACGACCCCAAAACGCATTTGTTCATGATCAAATTTGTAGGCCTACTTGGGTATTGGGCATTTACCAGCAAGAACTCATGAATCTTTGCAATGAATAGTTACAACTCCAGAAAATTGTATCCAGTAAATCTTTGGGTTTTTAATAAAGTACCTTTGTCTGAATTGTTGCAACCTAAAGTACCCTCATTATTTCAAATTTTTCTAAAGTACTCACAAGTTGACCGTTTTTTTCATTGTAGCGGTTTCCATCCATTTTGAGGGGTTAAGTGTGAGGTGGCACTTGCAAAATGTCAAATTCACCCTTCAGATTCAACTACCACTTGAATCCCCCCCCCCCACCCCCCACACCACCACCACCACCACCACCACCACCACCACCTGAACCCCTTACCACCGCCACCTGAACCCCCCACCACCACCACATGAACCCCCCACTTGAACCCCCTATACACCACTACCACCTGATACCCCTACCATCACCACTTGAACCCCCCTACCATCATCAAACGAGGGTACTTTATGAAAAATCCCTAAATCTTTTCTTACATAGAGTCGTATATGTGTGGATATGGATGATATATAGATTTTATATAGATCTATTTGACTCCTTTGATTCTTACTCGAGCCGGATGATGAAAGGGGTATCAGGTTGGTGTGGGAAGGGGTTCAGGTGGTGATGCTAGGTCAGATATTAAGTCAGACTTTGGGCCCACATTTAACACGTGAATAAACTTAAAAACCCTTCTACTTAGATCTCCATTCTTTCCAAAATAGTATGTGTTCTTCGTTGGAAAATTCGTAATCTCCCATTAACCTAAACTAGATAACCGTTCATAAACTTATGGTAGGGGTACCATCGAAGACCAAAAAATAATTTGCAACGCATATAAACATTGCTAATCGATCATTCTTTTGATTTGATCCCATTGGAGACTAAAATAATGTCATTTATCGAGTTGTTTGGTTAACAGTAATTAGAGGCCTATAATATTCAATTTTGAAATCAATTTTGAAAAAGAATGATCAAAATCTCTTCCAATTGGATCAATTTAAACCAAAGTGTGGCCAAATAATTTTACACCACGCTTTTTTGCAGTTTTCCGGACTTAAAAACGGCCGACCTATTAGATTTTTGATCGACTTGATGGTGTCTAACAATAGTTCACCTTTATATGATAGGAGTGTATACCTTTTTTTTTTGATCGGTAAGAAAAAAAAAGTTAGAGAGGGGTGATCCAAAATTTCACCTTTACATGATCAGAGTGTACATATATAATTATTATTTTTTTGATCGGTAAAGAATTTGGTACAGACGAATTTCGAATTCAGCTCACAGGTATACAATGAATTCGTGATAATAAACAGTAAGGATGTCTAACAACCACGCCAGATACTATGAATTATATGAACATCACCAACATCATTGATAGTACCCACAGCAAGAAAATATCATTTACAAGTCTCAACTACTAGCTCGACCATGAACTTTTTATGTTCAGTTACTTGGTAATTTTGATGGAAAGAAAAAATTATTATGTTCATCCACCTCCATGCTGCATGTATTATGGCCACACAGCCGCATACATTAGGCAGTCGATAAGGCCATGGCCATCACATACTTTCATATCAAGGGGAATGTACGTCATAGCTTATATGCGTACTGATTACCTAGCTATTAGAGTTCCAACCTGTATACAAGAGAGACAGGGAACATACCCCAGCACATGGAAGATATAATTACTGTTTTTTTTTTTTTTTTGAAAAGGAAATTTATATTTACTGGATAAGGCAATAATGACCTTTTTTTTTTTTTTTTTTTATGCAAAAGGAATTTTATTGATGAGTTTAGGAAGGAAGAACATTAGAATCTGAAAGTAAATCATTCCTAATACAATCAGGTCAGACAGCCAGACCCCTGAAATTCTATTCTTCCTAGCATGCTTAGCTAGAGAGTCTGCACAACTGTTTGCAAGCCTCTTAACATGAATGAAATTGCAATAACTAAAATTCTTAAGAAAAAACTTAATGTCTTCAATGACTGGAAGGTAATGCCACAAAATACTACTGTGACCTCCATTTATTGCTTGTATTACTGACAATGCATCCGATTCAAATTCCACCCTCGTTAGGCCTTTTGGAGATTGCCCACTTGACTGCTTTTTCTACTGCAAGAACTTCCATCTCCTCAGCATCCCTAGCTTTCTCTATGAACTCGCATTCTGATCCCCAGTGTGTACCTGCAAAATTACGAGCTATAAGAGCCAGTCCACCTACTTTAAATCTTGTGCAGAATGAACCATCACAGTTAATTTTTATGCATGAAACAACAGGTGGTGACCATTTGACAACATATTGATGAGGGTTAGGAATATCCCTGGTAATACTGTTTGCTTCATTCAAGAACTGGATGATTTGTTGAGAGATCTTTTGAGGAGAGGATTGTTTGCCCTCGTGTACTACTGAACACCTCTCCTTCCATAGATGCCAAGATATTACATCCATCTTAATGATCTGCTCTTATTCTTCATTATCAAACCAACTTATAATCCAATCTCTCATAGTAGGATATTGGACCTCCTCAGCTCTTAGTCCTGCAACACTGAACCATACTATTCTTGCAATAGGGCAGTCAATTATTATGTGTTTTGTTGTTTCCAGTTGATGATTGCATCTGGCACATGTTTTGTTTTGTTGACGGAGATTTCTGTTAACTCTTTCTCTGGAAGTGATGATGTCTCGTACACATTTCCACAAGAAAAGCTTGACTCTAGGAATGGTATCAAGACTCTATACTTTGGAGTATATATTCCTTGAGGTGGCAGGAAGAGGGTTGGCACAGCCGTGATGCTTCAGATTGTAGAGGGTTGAGTATGCAGATTTGACAGAAAACTCTCCATTGTGAGTTTGGGTCCAGATTAGTCTGTCAGAGCTTGTTGTAGGAATTCGCATCTTCAGAATTAGTCGAGCTGTGTTACTGTCAAATAGGTTTGTGATCACTGCGACCTTCCAAGACTTCGTATCTGAGTCAATAAGATCAGCAACATGAGTGTAATTCCACGGATTAGTCGCTTCATAAGCTGGTAATGGAGGGCATTCTAAATCGATGATCCATTTGTCCTTCCAAATCAGGATATCTTTACCGTCACC
Source organism: Papaver nudicaule (assembly GCA_023529015.1). Taxonomy (NCBI): domain Eukaryota; kingdom Viridiplantae; phylum Streptophyta; class Magnoliopsida; order Ranunculales; family Papaveraceae; genus Papaver; species Papaver nudicaule. Next base: position 125,492 of record JAJJMA010107678.1, on the reverse strand, counting down.
AACAGACCAGAAGCTGTACTTCATGATGAAATCCAGTTCATGGTGAACACATTTCCATGACCAGGTGGAATTTGACGTCAGCTCTGAGTGAGGGATGCTTCTTCAAAATATTTGGCTTTGAGGGCACTAGACCACAAACCACCCTTTACAGTGCAAAGTCTCCATGCTGTTTTGGCTAGTAGAGCACGATTGAATGAGTTTAGGTCTCTGAAGTTTAGACCTCCATCTTGTATTGAAAGACAAAAGCTAGGCCAACTTGCAATGTACAACCCTTGATTTATTGGTTTGTCCCACCAGAAGTGTAATTTAATCGAGTCCATCTTTTTAATAATATCAACTGGTAACTTGAAGTTGCTCATTTGGTGTAGAGGTATCGTATTCAGAACCGTCTTGACCATTACAGATCTACCCGCTTGTGCTTGGAGTTGACCTCGCCATTTCGTGAGTCTTCTTTCCATATTATTCATCAGGAAGGTGAAAGAGACTTTCTTCTTTCTGTTAAGGAATAAAGGGATGCCCAGATATCTTTCGTTAGGATCCATTCTTTGAACTTGCAGTAAATTGGTGAAGTAGTTACAGGCTTCCTCATCCATATTCTTGCTGAAAGAGACACTTGATTTCTGGTAATTGAGAAGTTGGCCCGAGCTTAGGCTGAAATTTTCCAGAATATTCTGGAGATGATGAATGTTCTCGTCATTGGCTTGCACAAAGATCAAACAGTCGTCAGCAAATAACAAGTGGCTAATGGAGGGAGCGTTCTTGGCAATACGAATACCTGAGATATTGTTAGATGATTCACTTGCTAACATGTTGCGCGAAAACGCTTCCATGGCTATAATGAAGAGATATGGAGAGATTGGATCACCTTGGCGTATACCTCTTGAAAGAGAGAAAGGATTACACGGGCTGCCATTAAGAAGAATCGAAATCTCAGTGGTTGAGATGCACTGCAGAATTAAAGAGCACCAGTCTTGACAGAAACCCATTTTCTTCATTACCTCAATCAAAAAACTCCACTATATGCGGTCAAACGCCTTAGACATGTCAAGTTTAAGAGCTAGATATCTGTCTTTACCTTGTTTTCTCTTCATGGTATGAATAATTTCATGAGCTAATCTTATGTTCTCTGATATTAGCCGACCTGGGACATACGCTGATTGGAATGGTGATATGCACTTATTCAGCAAACTCTTCATTCGACTTGCCATTATCTTGGAAATGAGTTTGTTGGATGAGTTGCATAATGCGATAGGACGGTAATCTGCTGGCGATTGAGGTACTTTCACTTTTGGTATAAGAATAACCCTTGTCTTGTTGAGTTGCTTGCTGATGAATTTTGTTCTGAAAAAATTCTGCACCATTAGCACTACATGTTGTTTCACAGTTGACCATTGGGTTTGGTAGAAACCCGGTGGGAAACCGTCGGGACCTGGAGAATTCCATGGTTACATTGACTTTAGTGTAGCTAGGATCTCTTCTTCAGATGGGATGCGCGTTAACATCTCATTATCTTCAGCTGTAATGACTTCTGGAATATGAGACAGAAAGTGTTGGTCCACCATAGGATATTAGTGCTAGTCATGATAGACTGGAAATGAGTAGGGAGGAGGTTAGAGAGACTCTCTTTATCCGAGCACCAAACACCATTTGGGTTGCAGAGAGCATCAATTTTGTTTCGAGCTTTCCTCATATTTGCATTGACATGGTGGAATTTAGTATTCTTCTCTGTCTCTTTGAAGAAGTTGTTTCTATTCTTTTGTTTCCAGAACTCACATTTTATGTCTTCCCATTTTTGAATATCAGCTTCAATTTGTAGTATGGCATCTGCAAATGAGGATGGATCACTAGAGTTGTGAATAGCATTCAGCTGGGTATGCAACTCCTTGATGTTGTTATCAATGTGCCCAAAGGTAGCCTTGTTCCATCTAGAGAGCAGTCTTCTAGTAAGGATCAATTTTCTGCTAAGTTTGTGAGCTGCTGATCCCTGAAAAAACTCGCTCCAAGCCTTGGCAATGATGTCACAACAGGTTCTATCTTTTAACCAGCAAGAGAAAAACTTCAAGTTTCTACTAACAAAGCTATTAACAGAGTATAAAGCAAGCACTAAATGGGTAAGAGATGTATAAGGCTGGAATCCGGGAAATGAATAAGCCAATCATTGTTAATTAGTGCCCTATCCAATCTAGAGTTAATGTGGCCAGTGCCATGTTTATTGTTTGACCAGGTATAGGGTTTACCTGTATAACCCAAATCAAAAAGACCTACATCGTGAATACAGCGTAACGCATACGGGGAGCTGCTGCTAGAGGTTGTGGCTCTAAAATCTCTTTCTTCAGGGCAGAAGGTGAGGTTAAGGTCCCCTATAAGAACCCAAGGCTGACTGATTTGTGCACCTAGTTCTTTGATGTAGTTCCATTGTTGAAGTTTTTCATCTGGCTTGCAAGAGCCATAAATGCAGCTAAGAAGCCATTCTGGCTTAGAAGGGTCGTTCTTAACTAGGGCCACTAGGCAATGAAACATGTTTTTAAAGCTGTGAACTATCTCAACCTCGAAGCCGTCTTTCCACAATAGTAAAAGACCCCCCGATAGACCGACAGATGGTTCATAGGTGCTATTAGGGAAACCTAGGTTTTAGCTAGTCTTAAGACTTTGTCAGAATTTATTTTTGTTTCCGAGATAAAAACAATATCCGGATCATGTTGTTTAATGAGATTCCTAATATGGTTTCTGGTATCTCTACCATTAAAACCTTGACAGTTCCAGGATACTACCCTCATGATGCCAAGAGTAGGAAAATTACAGAACAACAAAAGTAGACACCCTTATGATACTTTCCAGTGAGCTTTAAATCAACCGCTAATGATGTGCTTAAAGAATGAGAACACGATCTAATAATTGATTGAGAAAGTTGGTCACTAACTGATTGATTGGACTTTAATATAGAGGAAAAATTGGGATACGCAATAAATGTCTGTCGTCTATCCAAATAGACTACTGATGGGCAAATATCATTCACTACTTTGCGGTTATGAAGTGGATTAAGGCAAGCACATTGATTATGATTCAGAATTAAAGAGGCACAGATAATGATAACTCTAAATGTAAAGCAGCTATGAATGCAGATGCAATAATGCTTTAATGATGAGAAATGAAAACTAGGCTTTGTATGAGTTAATGCAACAATAGCACGATGTGAGGGGACAGACTTGTATAAAGAGCGGATAAAATTGAGTTTATGGGAAAAAAGTTTTGGATTTACCTCATTCTCCTTTGTTACTCCAGCAGGGTGGTTAGTCTTATCAACCAATTGAATTGAATCCACCATAGTAGTTTGAGTTGGTGTTGTTTCCATGAGAACATCATCATCAGGGAGTTCTGTTGAGTTTATTTGCTGAGCATAAGTAGAAATCGGAACGTTGGATGTTCTAAGGCGCTTCCCTAGTCTAGCAGATGTGCTTCCTTCAGACTTTTCTTCCTCAATGGCTATTGTGGTACTGCTGGTAATGGTAATTCCTTCCAAGACAAAACCATCTGTTGGTGGAGTAAAAGAAGGAACTTTGCCGCTTTTCTTTGAGAAAGCTTTGGTAGTGGGAATGATGCTTCTCGCAGGTCTCTGAGCAACTCTTTTTGGGATAACCATATTCTTCAGTAGTAGGGGTTTGTCATGCAAGGCTTTTAATTTGTCAGCCATACCTTTACACCTATGTCTATTGTGTATGATGACATAGCAGCTAGGGCAAACTTTGTGTGCTTGCTTCTCATAAAAGAATTTCAGCCATCTAGAAATCCCAGCAGCAGTAGGGACAAGAATACCACTTCTTAATGGTTCAACCAAGCTTAGCAGTACACAAACCTTGAAAACTTCACCCGTTTCTGGTAGACCTTCTTTTGGGTAGATAGCTACCACTTCACCCATTGTTTCACCTATTTCAGCCACCACTTTGCGGTTTATATGTTCAGGGAGCATAAGTTTGATCTGAATCCAGAAACAATGCATATCCCAAGTTAGTTCTTGATAGATGATTGATGGTGTATAATCCTGGACCACCAACATATGACCATTCACACTCCATGGTCTCTCTTCCCATATTTTTTCTAGCTGCTCCCACTTCTTGAAAGAAAAGATCATAATATTTTGATCTACCTCCTTGACTTTGACCTCCTCTTCTTCAAGGATAAAATGCCAAGTAAGTTTGATGTGATCCTCAACCATCCTAGCTGACATTCTTCCTTCAATCATGACTTTTCCAATAAGCATTATCTCTGAGTTCTCCTCAACCAGTTCTTCAGACTGGTTGTCAAGATCTGAATCAATATTAGCTTCTTTAACTTTTGAGGTGATTTCCATGACTGGTGATTGGGGTTTAGTAGAGGTTTCCTTGATGTTACTGGAAGACATTATTGGGATGGATGTAAAGGTTTCTGGGATTATGAAAGGCTGAAAAAGTTGATGGGGTAGGAGGTGTAGAAGATTAGGGTTTATATGAGAGAGATTTAATTCTTTCCCAAGAAAATAGCCAGAAGATAAATGTACGTGCAATATATTCGGATGGGGTAAGATATTGTGACCTTTTCCTTCACAGTGCCAGCTGTGAGATTGGAGAGATATGGTGAGATATAATAGGAAAGTAGGTACAACTTTGAATCTGCATTTAATTTTCATAGGAAACTTCTTGCGGATTATACGTGAATTTTGAATTGGTTGGAGATGCCGCCATAGAAATGGACTTGGCCACTGAGTTAGCACCGATTTGTATGAATTGAAGAACTCCAAGATGATGAGATTCCATAGAAACATTGCTTCCAAAAGCAAAGCACCAAGCAAAGCCAAAGCTGTAACCACCAATGGTAGACAGGCCAAAGCCATTTTTAGACTAAACATCGTGCTTTCATAACAAGGAGAAGGAGAAAAGGATTAGCAAAACATCATCATATATAAAATATCAATATAAAGTAGTGAAAATTGAAAAGCAAAACCAGGTGAGTGTTTTAAAGAGAGAAAAATAGCATAGCACAGTAAAAGCATCTGATCAACTTAATAATACAGACTTAATAATACAGACTTAGTGAAAGAAACATAAGGAAGACTAAAATGGCGCACTACTGCTCAGGAAACAATTATTATGTTCATCCACCTCCATGCTGCATGTATTATGGCCACACAACCGCATACATTAGGCGGTCGATAAGGCCATGGCCATCACATACTTTCATATAGAGGGGAATGTACGTCATAGCTTATATGCGTACTGATTACCTTGCTATTAGAGTTCCAACCTGTATACAAGAGAGACAGGGAACATACCCCAGCACATGGAAGATATAATTACTGGATAAGGCCATCATGACCTAACCGTTGGTCATAGAAGTATATATGCATGGAAGCTATATGCATGCATGGAAGCTATATGCATGCATGCTCTATCATGGCCACACCACGGCAGGCATTAATATCGAAATGGGCAGAGTCAATTTTAGGACATTCACCGGGAAAGTGTCGATAGCGTCACAAAGTCCCCCATCGACCACAAGATTATGTCCATTGATGCAAGCGGACTCATCTGAAGCAAGAAAAAGAGCAGCCTCTGCTATATCTTTAGGCTTCATAACCATCCCCTTCAGGCTGCATACAGAAGAAATTTTCTGCTCAATGAAGTCAGGATCTAACTGGAATCGCTTAATCCCGGGGGTAGTACATGTCATTGGTGTAGCAACTCCAAGAGGAGACACACAGTTAACTCTGATCCCATACGCCCCTAGCTCCTGAGAAGCTGATCGAACAACACCCAACAATGCATGCTTTGAAGCCGTGTAACCTACAGGTCCTAACCCACCTCGAGCCGCCCCTGCACTCGCCGTGCATATGATCGATCCATGAATGTTTCTTGCTACCATTGCACGACCCGAATGCTTTATCATGGCTACACCACCGCAGACGTTAACATCAATTGCCTTGTCCAGTGCTTTCATATCCGTATCAAGAACACCAGCCAACGGTCCTAAGATCCCGGCATTGCTATAAACAATGTCAAGGGTGCCATACTTGTCCAACATGTACACCACCGTCTCTTCCACCTGTTTCTCATCGGTAACGTCACAGTGTTTGTAACTGCATCTCTCTGGTCCAATTGACGCTACCACTTGATCACCTAATTCATCTTTTACATCAGCAATCACAACAAACGCACCATGTTCGACAAATAACCTTGCCGCTGCTTCACCAATTTCACCCGCTGCGCCGGTTATTAAGGCGACTTTACCCTCTAACCTATATTTATTGATCATAGTGCATTATATGTAACAACTATATGTCCTGATAACCTTACTTTATGAAATTAAAGGAGAGATAGATGAATTAGTACCTTAGCGTAGACATGGATCGAGGAAGTGACTGTGCACTGCTGGATGGTGAGTAGTAGATGGTTGTAAGAATATACCTTGTACAGCTTGATGATGAAGAACTTATTTGTAAGGAAACTTTATGATTAGACTCCTACTTTTCTCATCTCTTTTATGTTGGGACAATCGGCTCCTTGACTAAGCCAATCGTCTCGGTTCAGAGCTATCTACATGCTAGTTAAACATGCGGAAACAAACTAGCCAACAAGAAACACTTGATCTCTCGGATTGCTCCATGAACCTTATGATCTAGGATAAGAAAAATAACAAAGAACCACACACAGATGCAAATCCCATACACAAGCAATAAGTAAAGTACTCACGGATTTTAACGTGGTTCAACAATATACACAACGTGTGTATATTGTTTACATCCACCAAACGGCT
>JAJJMA010107678.1:90234-118696 GCA_023529015.1 Papaver nudicaule | reverse complement strand
TATTCTAGAACTTCCTAGAATATCTCCACCGGTTAATTAAGGTAATAGAGTTTAATATAACTCAAACTCTAAACCGAATCCAACTAGATTTCTGAATCTAGTCACCGACCTAATCTCTACATTTTATGTATATGCCGGGGCGTGGTTGGAATTGATTGTTGGGGGTGGTAGTAGGATCGGCACTAGGCTGGTCTAGTTGAAAATTAATGGTCTGCTCGGGAGAGTTGCTATTTTTTTTTATAAATTACTTTGAACTACGTCCGTCTGCTTCTATCTATCTTTCATTACGATGAAACATATATCCAAAAAGAAGTAACAAGGCATATTTAGTTGTTGTATTGTATCATTGCCAACTATTAGTAGATTAGGTTGTTTTTTATTTTCGATATGGGAAGGTTAATTATATTAAGGAAGGCAAAAGCTGTACAGAGTAATTACAAAGGCCATGCATCTGACTATTTTGTTTACAGACCATGAACACAATAGTCTTCAGGCCAAAAACCCAAAAAGATCAGAGACCCAAAACAGATTACAAGTTTACTAAGGTTTCCCAGTGAGTCATAACTTGAACAAATCCAACTGTGATACCCACAAGCAAATGTCATGCTTGTCACCATGAATATCGCATTTCTTGCCCCCCATACCTGAGCTTGCGATGTATCCTTTATCTTTGTAGCCACTTGCATGAATGAAACTCATCTCATGACGTACAGTTCTGAGAGAAACAATATTCCATCCCATATTGATTTTTTCAAGGCACCAAAATGTGCACACATATCAATAACTTGCATCTTTATTTGTTACACCGACCTGGAAAATATGGGTGGTGATGATGATCCGTCCATATTATGGATGTGATTGATAAGACATAAATGTATGCTTGTGATAACTCGAAAGGAACCCAAGATGGTTGTGGTGGGTAGGCTGTGAATTAGTATTGTTTTTGGTTCTGCTTCTTTCGGATGGGCATATTGGACATTCAAAAATGTTGAGAATAATTGGTCACTCAAGTGGAACATAGACAATCATTACCTCCCGTTATAGGTTAAAGAACATTTGCTTTCATGTGCTAAGAAAAAACACCACTGAAGGAGATGGACTAGACTTAATCGGTAGCTTAAGAAGTGTGGGGGTATATTAGACATATAGGATAAGGGATAGCCTAATTAGGTTTGGGTGTACTGTTTTTTTTTGTAATTTTCCAGTCGGCCCCGATTCTTTTCGGTACGCCCCCAGGTTTCACAAGTCAATATAACGGGGAAATGAGATGTAGCGATCGTGATCCGCATGTTGATAATAGATAGCAAAATCAACCCAAGATCTTCCATAGGAAATGCTCCATGTTGATTCACATCCCACAGGCCACAATGATCAGTTGGTTGTGCATTGAATATAATTTTCTCATTTAGTTGTTGTTCAAAAAAAAAAAGGAAGAAGAAGATTATTTTGATGCACGATAGGGGGAATCACGCAAGATCCTCTCGGTGCTTGGATCCCAATTCCAATTCCATTTGATTTTATTTTACATAATAATTCATATATTTATTGATAATAAGGCATCCCTCTATTATTATACTATTAATTAACATCAACTCCATTAACGAATGGATTTTTGATTAATCGCATCTTAGCAGCGTGGATCTCATGCAATAATGTGCTGCTTTCTCAAGCGTTGAATTATGATATATTCGCTGACAACTAATAACTGAGCATTTGGATAAAAGAAATTATTAACAAACGAATTATCATCAGATCAGATCGTATGTACCTTTGGATTGATTTCTAATTGATTTGATTGGATTCCATTAGATTTTATTTTACATAATAAATCATATATTTATTGATAATAAGGCATCCTTGTATTATTATACTATTAATTAACATCAACTCCATTAACAAATGGATTTTCGATTAATCACATCTTAGCAGCGTGGATCTCATGCAATAATGTGCTGCTTTCTCAAGCGTTGAATTATGATATATTCACTGACAACTAATAACTGAGCATTTTGATTATTATAAAAAAAAAGAAATTATTAACAAACGAATTATCATCTTAGCGTTGTGGATCTCAAGTATGATTGATTTCTCAAGCGTTGTATTATGATTTTCAATCCAAAGTTAGGTGGGTTTTACACGGACATGTTAGAAACTTTTAAAACTACCCAAATTTTACTTATGGGTTGGGTACTATAAGGGTGTTCAATATTGTGTGCGGTGATGCGTTATAAATTTAAACATGCTGTGCTTTTTTAGCCAAAAGTAAAACACGACATGGCACATCGGTACACCACATGAATAACCGTGTTGTGCTGGCTATTGGGGGAAGTATAGACCTCGCTGTAATACGAGCTCGGCGATACGCACTCATCACGGTTTAAATTAGAGAAGTTGCAACATTCTCCCTTACATGTTATTGGTCGGAGGTCACGGTTCACAGAAAGGATGTAACACAGGAAAGACTTGAAGAAAACCTCGATCGCAGGCAAACCCGACATGGACCTCCAAGCCAACAGATTATGCATTTGCTCCGTGCCATTATGGCACGGGTACATACTAGTGAAAATAAAAAAATTATGCTAATAATGAAGAATATTATGGTAATACAATCACCATTTTCTTTTCAGGGCGCATCAACAACTTGTTATCTCGCTTTTCATCCTGATTTGAAAGCTGTTACTGGAAAGTATTTAAGTGATTGCAAAGAAACACTTCCTTCACTACAATCTCAAGACAAGGATTTGGGAACAAACTTTGGGACTTCACCATGGGTTTGCTTAATAACCTCAACAGGAAAAAATACGAATCTAATACATGTAATTCGAAGTATCACTACACCAGATCCTGCCATGTGCAACACTTTGATTTTTTCATGTGCAACGGATATACACTAGTACAATTATGGATATTGGTGACAGTTGGGATTTTTAAACCATGACAGTTTGGCAAGAAATCGTCACAATATACATATAGATGACGGTTCACAGAGTCAACTGTCACGGGTTGATGCTGGTAACCGTGGCGTTTGACTAACCTGTCACGGTATTTGTTTATTGTGACGGTAGTTCTTCAATAAGTTCCAATTGACCTATACTTAACTACTCGGCCACAAGGATCTGCTAAGTCTAACTAACGTACATAGATATTCGGCCCCCATAATTCCAACGTCCACGTAAAATAAATAAATGTTTTACAAAAACTACTCAAGAGGGTTCGAACCTTTGACGTAAAGGTTATTAAAGTAGACGGGAAACCATTGTGCCACAATCCTTTGATGGTTTTCCCAGTAGAAAAGTTATTTAAATTCATCATTTGAAATCGTTCCCCCACAAATCTTTACCAAGATTATTTTAATTTTTGTAACATGTTCATGCTAACAAAAAATTGTCGACCCTTAGCGTTTTTGTTCGTATGACTGGACCCCCATCACGTCCACGTGGTTAGACTTATAGCGAGAGCCACAAAACTGACTTGGACGTGCGAAGTGCACGGACCAAAAATACGATCCTAGATATGGTTTAAATATTTCCCTGAAGTGTGAAAACCCTAGCTCTCTCTCTCTCCGCCGCTCTCTCCTTTTCGTGTATCTCTCTTTCTCACCTAAACTCATATCTTACGGTAAGAGTACAAGCACCTGCATTTCTTTCTTCTCTCGATCTCTTTCATTTTTGTAGGAAGTTCCCTCTTCTATTTATTTAGATTAACAGTAGATCTATTGGATCTCGAAAACTTTAGGTTAAGAAAAAATAAATGTAAATGAGAAGACCAAGTTCTTAGTATAATTGTTGTAATAAGTTTCGTGATTTGATTTATATTTTTGATCATGTTTTTGTTGTGATTCGTAGACTCGAGTAACAACTTTGGGCAGGAATTTAGGGAACTAATTCTTCCAATGGACTTTTTTTCATCTGTTGCTTATGGTAACGTAGGAAATCGGTAAGAGTTTTTGTTGTTCTTCGACTCTTCAAAGATATCTATTGACATGGGTTTCCTGATATGAGTTGCGTCTTTCAATTTGTTGTTGCAGATTCAAACTCCTGAAATCTCAAGTTTTCTTGTGATGTATAAGAGCTGCGAGATTGGAAATGTCTACTTGATTGATGGCATCGCAGACTACCACATAATATAATGAAGAATACAATTTTGATTGCAATTAACAAATTTAAATGTAGATTCTGTAATTGTATAATATACTGTATTAGGTTGTCTTGATGAAAGAATCTAAGTTGAATGTTCCCGTGAGTTGTATTTTTTCAATTGAGAATGTAAATTGATTCAATATTAATTAATAAAAAATTATTAGTTTTTACGTTTTTAATTTTTTTTTTATTTGATTTCTTTATTGTAATTTTAATTTTAATTTGAGAAAAAGATAATATTGTTATGGCCATGACACCAACAAACCGTCATAGGTATTTCTTACGATGACGCTTTTGAACATTACGTAACACTTTTTGACGTTGATTTGTACGGTTATGTGACAGTTCACAACCGTCATCATAGATAGCCACCTACCGTGACACAGACATTGATGACGGTTTCCGGTTTTCTATAAACCGTCATTGAATCTATACAGTGACAGTTCTCAACTGTCACCTTTGTCTATTTTTGTACTAGTGATATCCGTTGCACAACAATATCCGTTGCACAAAATAAGATATCCGTTGCACATAATAAGCGTAAACATAATAATAATAGCCAATAAATGGGCAACGGTTTATAATTAGTGTGCAAGATTTATATCCGTTGCACAATATGGCATATTTGTAAATTTATTTTTTATAAGGGCTTTTACCCTGGGGAAATAAAAACATATCATAAAATACCTAAATGCCCAAGTTTATTTTTTTTCCCTCTCTCTCTCTCTCTCTTCTCGTCGGGCTCAACTCTTCTCCTCTCTTTCCAGACAAAAAAAACAGAGGAAAAAAAAAAAACGAACCCTAAAAAACCCAGAGAATTAGATGATGAAATCCCTTGAAACCAGTTGAATCGTCATCAGAGGAACCAGAAATCAAAGCCCCTAAACTTGAAATCCAAAAACTTAACCCTAAGATTTGATTTGGGGCTAAAATCGATTTCTGAGGTATAAATTTTCTGATTTATTTTAGGGTTTTCATCTTATTTGACTTTGATCACTGATGGGTTTGTTATTTACATCCAGGGGGGTTAATAATCGAAGGTGGACACTGATTTTACACATGTAAAAAAAAAACCCATTTTTAAAGGGTTTTGAGTTTTAGGGTTTTCTATTTTCAGTCTAATGAATTGCTATTGAATCTTCTAGGTGTTGAAGTTGTGGAAAGGGTTCTAGGCGAAATTCAGTGTATTGATACTCTTTTCTCTTAATTGTTTTTGATGATTTTAGGTTCCTGGGTTTTGATTTTCCTGTGCGTCAGTCTTAATTTGGGTTCTTGTTTGTTTGTTTCGATTTGATTTAGGATTTGTTGTTCATGACTGAATTTAAGTATTTGGAGTTATGAAAGTTCCACCTTTTGTATGGGTGATTCATAGGAATTGGGTCTTTTGGACCATCTTAGATCAAGACACTACACATACAAGTAAAATGTATATATACCAATCGATAGCCGGCTGTACGTGGACTGAAATTGTGGTGGTAGTAGTGAAAATGATTTTTTCAGTCTTTTATCTCTCGTGTGCAGTTGTTACTTGTGCAAACAAAGGAATTAGGCATGAGGTTGTTCGAAGACTGGCTCTTGAAGGTGTTACTGGCTCTTCACTGTAACTATTGTCCATTTATTCTTACAACTACCACCAGGTGCGGCAGTTGTTCAAGAGTCACTCGTTTCCCTAGGTACAATGATCCACTGAAGGTATGATGTTTCTCTAGAGCCAGTTTTCCTTTTGTTTTGTTTTCCATGGATTGCATAAATTTGTTATTTGCCTGTAGCTTGTTGAAACAAGGAGTGGACACTGTGGAGAATGGGATAATTGCAGTTTATGTAACATCTTCAGATAATTTCTTCGTACTATTTATTCGGACACTAATTGACCATCAGCTTTTTGAAATTTTATTGCAGCCATTTTTGATGGTTATCGAACAGTCAATATAGATCATCACGACGATGAGATGGCTTTTGCTGCTCGTTCGCAAGCTGTGGCTGATATGAAGTTTACATATATCGTTTCTTGTCAGGTCTATGGAGCCCAGAAGAAGTCTAGTGAACTTCGAGATCAAAGTTGTTACCAGAACATTCTTAACCTTATGCTAATGTAAGCTATATGACTTATGTTATGACCCATTGGTCTAGCTGACACAGTAGTTATAGGCTTCATGTAAGAGTTTGCATTGTCCAAAATTAAACTTAGTTGACTCCTGTGATGTGGAAGGGTCAGGTGAACAATGCAGGCCAGACACATTTGCGGTTGGTCCGAGTCCGACACAGATTGACTTATTGGGCCGACCGAGAGAAGCGAGGGAGGACCCTATATATGGTGACTTTGTGTCAAATGTAGGGTAACACAAAAGAACCAATTTTGACAAAAAAGATTTTTCCACCGGGTGCACCTGATATGACCAAACTGCCCTTCTGCGTCATTTTTTCCCTCATTTTGCTTAGACAATTTCGTATATAATCCAAAATATGAAGGGTAGATGTGGAAAATAAAAAATCAAAAAACCGGGTCATATACTGAATTTGTTGAGGGTATTTTTGTCAAACATCTCAAAATCGACTCAGAGGTTCCGAGTTCGATCCCGGCCTTCTCCCAATTTAATCAGTCAAATTTCCTCTGATTCCTTCAATCATAGAAATATTAACAAACACCCAATCTAAAGATCACCAAAAGAAACAAATTACCTATTTAAAGATCATCAATTAATCTATTAAATCGACCGGGATCAATAGATTTCATCATCATTTTCATTCAAAATCTTTAAAAAAAAAATATTACAGTAGCAGAGACAGATCGAAAAGGAAGACGGGTACATGGGTCGAGTTCAATTACACGATGATTCAATCTTTCTTCAATTGAGCAAACCAGAGCATAAATTTAACTGATTTCAAATTTTTCTTCTTGATTCAGCAGATTCATCTTCTCAAAATTTAATAGAACTATCAAAAAAAAAAAAAAAAAAAAAATCCATCAGATGGATCGACTACATCTTAAAAATCTAACTTTGAAACACAAAATCCAACTTCTTTCGTTTCAAAATTTCCTACAATTTCTTCCAAATACTAATTTTAAATCAGATGAACAAACTCCAGACAAATTCAATAATCAAACATATCTTAATCTCACAAAGATTTCACATAAGTACATAAGCCCTAAATCATCAAATTGAACCAATCTATACATTATCCATAAACAAGAAAACATACAGTAACTGTTTTTGAAAGAGAGGGGCATAAAAACGAGAAACAGAGACGGAGAAAGGAGGAAAAACAAGTTTTGAGGTTTACAATACTTTTTTTTTTTCTTTTTTGTTATGGGAAACAGATTTAGAGTTTTGTAGCGAACACGTGTTTTTCATGCATTGCGACTATCAACATTTAGAAGTAGGAGAGTAGCGGCACATCAAATCTGATGTTTTCAAAAGCTATACCAAACTTGAGAAAAAGCAAACATAAATCAGAACTGATATATACCCCACGGGTTGAACCCGTGGGATTTCCCGACAATGAAAAAGTAGAGAGGGAGTGGTGGTCCCCACCAACCCGCCACCCCAGAAAAGCAGGGGGTTGGGCTTAAACGGGTTAGTGGGGACCACCTTTCTCTCTCTTTCGGGAAATCCCACGGGTCCAGCCCGTGGGGGATAAATCATTTTCGAACATAAATACGTGGAGTCTTTTTAGTTGTTTTAATTTTTAAATCTTTGCAGTTCAAATTGTCATTTTGTAAAGCAAACATGGATCCAGATGGCAGTGATATAGGACGCGTCAAGTGTTTAAATTTTGTTGGCCGTGCACTATTTGAGAAGACTTGGGCTAGCTTATACTTAGAGTAAGCACTATGGTGCCTCAAATGTGGAAAATTTCCCCACAAATGTAGACAAGACATGGAGGGGAAAAAAATCAAATGCTATAGTGTATGTCTACGAATTAACAGTTTAACCGCCAAAAAAGTGCTCGCGGTTTCTAAGTAGCCGCGTCAGTCAATGATTGACTTGACCAGACGCGGTTACTAAGAAACTGCATGAAACTAGTTTTTAGACAGAAACGCGCGTTCAGGGAAATGATTTAGCTTAGGCTTTTGTGTCTCGAATTGCATTCGCTTTGATTTTGAAACTCGGCAATCGCGTAGCACGTGCATCTTCGCTAGAATATGACGAAGATTATTTAGTCGTGCTTCTTTTTGCTTCGGACGGGCGACCCGTCCACCGTGTCAGCGGTCGTCTAGTTTAAATGATCTTTGGAAAGACATAGGTGACCTGGGTGATTATGCTGTGTTCAACGGACCCATTCAACCTTGTTTATACGTGCTTAACGTTTGTTGTTTATAGGTATCCGTCCCTGCGTGTTGCTTATAGATGACAGAGAGGAGATGCTAAATGGAAAGTCTGAAATAGTGTACTACTCTGTTCTTGTTAAAGGAGGAAAAAACTTAGACGAGGTAAGGAATTCCGAAAAACATTGTGTATATGACATGGCTGTGCAAAGAGTGTACTACTCTGTTCTCCTGTGACGTCTTCGTCTCCCAAGAGTTGGTTTGTAAGGTGTTTTAGAGATGGTAAAAGGGGTGACTGGGGGTGGTGTTAAGAGTGGTGGTGAAAACCTGAAGAAGGACAGTGGAGGGGTGGTGGTGGTATGGGAGACAGTGATGACTAAAATTAAACTAGATAGGGAACAAAAACACATAAATATTGAAGAAAAAACTAACAAAAGAAAAACTGACCTTTTAACAAACACCTACAAGGCACATTGCCTTCTTGTTCAAACCGTTAATCTTTCTTCTTTTCTTCTTCTTAATTGCCATCATAAGAGTATTGGTATTGATTTGGTGATTTGATTTGGAAGGGAAGATGATTGTATTAAGATTGATACAGTGATGGCGAATCGGTGTGTGTGGGTTAACTCGGGCGTCGCCCGATTCGCAGAGCTCTCTTCCCTTTTTTTCTCCTTTTTTTCTCATTTTTTTCTCCTTTTTTTTCTCTTTTTGGGTTTGTAGGTACTAGGTAGTGGGCTTCGGTCCAACTTTTAATTTTTTTTTAAAAAAAAGAGTAATTCATAGAAAAGGTAGAAAACACAGTAAAATGGAATTTTTATAAAGTACCCGTACGTTCAAATGTACTAAAGAAAAGTACCCCCGTTTTTTTAAACTTTTCTAGAATACCCTTTGTTGTCCATTTTATTCAATGTAGCTGTTTTCATCCGTTAGTGGGGCTTAAGTGCGAGGTGGCGCTTACAAAATGTCAAAGTCACCCTTGAGATTCAACCACTACTTGAACCCCCTACCACCACCATCTGAACCCCCTACCACCACCATGTGAACCCGTACCACCACCACATGAACCCTAAACCACCACTTAAACCCCCCACCACCACCCTCTAAACCCCGAACCATCATTTGAACCCCCTACCACCACCACATGAAACATGAACCACCGCCACCTGAACCCACCACCACCTAAACCCTGGACCCCCACACCCATGACCACCACCTCCGGTGGTGCTGCTAATAGGTCATTCAATTAATCACTTGGGAAAAATTACAATGTTTGGCTATACACAGACACCCCTTAGCAACCAAGGGCGCCTATTAGCAAGTAGACTAGGGATATGTACTTGGGCTACTATCTACAAAACTTAGAACTAAAAATATAGGCACACAGGCCCAGAAATTGGCTCGCAGGCCCAATAATAGGATGGTTCACAGACCCATCAAAAATTAAACCCGATTACAAATTCGAAACCCGTATGTATGTCGTATTCGGGTCTTCTAAATCCGAAATGAAGTCCGGTTTACCGTCGAAAAATTCCGAAACTCCTGAATCGAGCTGAACTCCTCTTTTAGCTAGGATATCAGCTGAAAAATTAACTTCACGAACATTGTGCTCATAGATTATCCTCTCATAGAACTCAGCAACGTCAATCCATTTATACTTCAGTCTCCATGAAATGTTGCCGGACTTGAACTCCTGAATTGCAGCAGCAGAATCCGATCGTACCTTGATGTTCTTGATATCCCATCTTCTGCCCCACTCCAAACCAATAATGATAGCTAGTTGCTCTGCCCAGTAGTTGTTTCCTTCTCCTCTAGACCTTCACAAACCGCAGCCATCACCTCTAAATTGTTATTACGAGCAATGACTCCACAACCAGCTTTGCCAGTACTCGTATCTGCAGCACCATCACAACAAATCATCATCTCATCCTCATCTGGTGGAATCCAAACATGACTGGTGGTTCTCAAAGCTCCAACAGTTCTTCTTTCGACTTTGAAGTAGTCCAAAACAGCATCATCTTCACCTGGCTTCATATGTAGCTGAAATCTTCTTGCATTATCTCTGATTTGTCTGTAAACCTTGTTCTTCAGCTTGTATAGTGGTGTGTCCTTCCCTTCATAGCATAACTTGTTTCTTCTGTTCCATAACTCTTGCTTAACTGCCATATTAGCCACCAACCACAGCCTCTTGATCATAGGAGAGCGATGTTTAGCAGCCTCATAGGATGTAATGAGATCATAACTTCCCTGCAAATGAAAAATGTTAGTAATCCAATCCCAAAGTTGCACTGAAACAGTACAGCCCATGAGAATGTGTTCAATTTCGTCAATTCCAGAGTTGCAGCCTAGACAACTAGTGTCCAAATCGTAACCAAATCTTTTGTTTTCAGCATCCTTAGTAGCACAGCATTGCTTCCTAAGGAATTTCCACTTCTGAGCAGCTAATGCAGGGTGAATATTCTTCTTCCAGATTAGCTTAGCTTCTGCCATTGGAGAGAATTTGTGTCTAATCAGTTCACGTGCAGATTGAACTGTAAACACTCCCTTTTCATCAGGCATCCAAACTCTTAAATATCTTCCCCCTCTTGGTTTTGGTAGAGTCTGAACATCGACACCCATGTTCAACATTATCTGCTTCAAGTCATCATGGATTGCCCATCCTGAATAATACTGCTAACTTTGGCCTGAAACCATGATCTGTGCTCTGGTGAAATTACCCTGCTAAAAGCAATACACTTATCAGCACACCAGTTATCAAAATATAGAGATGTAGCCTTACCATCTCCAATTAAACTGCGAGTGTTAGAGTCGACCAATGGCTGAACCAAAATCATCCCTGGCAGAATAGAAGAGTGGCACTTGTATGTCACTATATCACCATCCAATCTGAGATATTTAGCACTCAGAAATCGTGCCCAAACCTTGTTGGAGTGTCTGATGTTCCACCAAAGTTTCATTAAGAGAGCTGTGTTCATAACCTTCTTAGTGAGCATGTAGTCCATTTCTCCATTCGAAAACATTTTGAGAATATTACGACTCAAAATGTCTTCCATTAGCACAAAGATTAATGGAGAAAGGGGGTCACCCTGACGTAAACCCCTATTGATGCTGAAATAACCCTCAGGATTACCATTAAAAATAATGGAAATCCTATCTGACTTGAAGATATTATGTAACCACATGCACCAGTTTTCAGAAAAACCATATCTTTTAAAAACTTCCAACACAAACTCCCAGCTAATAGTGTCAAAAGCAGCTGAGATATCCAACTTCATACCCACATTTCCATGCTTTCGTGGTTCATCCAATTCATTAATCAATTCCGAAGCCAGAGCACTATTTTCATGAATGTTCCTTCATTTAAGAAAAGCAACCTGCTCCTCTGAAACCAACTTGTCAAGAACACTTCCAAGGCGAGTAGCCATTAACTTTGTTATAATCTTGAATAAGAAATTGCTCAGACCGATTGGTCTGAACTTCTTCAAACTATTAGCCCCACTCTCCTTAGGTAATAGAAGAATAAAGATGTTATTCACACCATTAGGAATCCTCTTAGATATCCAGCATGAAGTAACTGCTTTGTAAAGGTCCAAACTAATGATATCCCAACACTGACGGAAAAAACTACCAGGAAATCCGTCAGGTCCTGGAGCACTGTCAGCTCCAAGCTCAAACAAAGTTTTTTTAATTTCTTCCATATCTGGAATCTTGTCCATGCTACAAGATTCAGCTTCAGAGATTGACTCGTGATGCACATCAAATATCTGATCAGTAATGACAGTTGCATCACCATTAAACTTCTTCATATAATAGGTTACTGCCATCTCTTTGAGTTGGTTTTGATCAGTAATGAGATTATCCTGATCATCAACCAATTCTGTAATCGCATTAGCACTTCGTCTCATTCGAATGCTATTATGAAAGAAAGTTGTATTTGCATCACCAGCTTCAATCCAGTTGATTCTAGCCTTCTCTCTGTAGATATTTGCAATCACCAACCTAGCCTCTTTCACCTTCAATTTAGCAGTATTGAGTGCTTCAGCTTTCTCAACATTGAAGGAATCAGCATCAGATCTCATATGAGCATTTTCAAACACCACAATTGCCTCTTTTAGCTTAGTGTGCACATTGCCAAAAGTTTGCCAATTCCACTTCTTCATCACCTCACGTAAATGTTTCAACTTAGATATGAAAATAAAGACATAATTACCTTTAATTTCCACCTTCCAAGCATTAGCTACCATGTTCATAAAATCCTCATGTGCATACCACATCTTCTGCACTCTAAAAGGAGATCTTTTAGGTGTCATAGTGGCTACAGGGAATCCCACAAGTGGAGAATGATCTGACACATCTCTTGGAAGAGCTTTATACCTCCAGTTTGGAAATTTTTCCAGCCATTCAGCATTAATAACTACTCTATCAAGGGTTTCCAGAACTCTACGAGTGCCAATACGGTTATTGCACCAAGTATGATTAGTTCCAGAGTGTCGTGGTTCAAAAATCCCATTGTTGCTCATCCAATCTGTAAACTCCAGCATATCATCAGTGTCCGGTCCAGCTTCACTACTAACCTTCTCTGACGGTCTCATATAGCAATTGAAATCGCCTATATATAACTAACCATGGGAGAGAAACTCCACCATGATTAAGTTGATTCCATAAATTCCTTCTCACTTGACGAGAGTGACCAGCATGAACAAAACTTATATACACATCTTCCATGTGTATAGTAATACCCTATTTAGAACTATCAATAGTGACTGGAGGAAATATTTCACTTCTCCAAAGAATCCACGTATCACCATTATCATCTTCATTATGTATAACATCCTTACTATAACCAGTAAGCATCAAAGAACGCACTCTAGATTGAGTGCAAGCTACCATAGGTTCTGAAATTCCAATAACATCAGGTTTAAACTCCTTGACAATGTCACGAAGCTTCGACCTAGACACCAATCTATCTAGGCCATTGATATTCCAGTATAGAACTATCATTTTTTAACCTCTTCATAGTTGTGCTTAGGCAGCTGTTGTATCCTTGCAGATTTCCTTGAAGCTAGAATAGCTTTAGCTCTAGCATCTTCAATCTTCTTTCTTTCATATTGTGATAGAGATGCTTCCGCATCTCCATCAGCTGAACTTCCAGTAGATGAAGAATCAGAACTAGAAGTAGCTGCACTACTCTGTTCAACAATATTTGCAGAACTAGAACTAGTGTCAGCTATTGCATTATCTACACTCTCACTACTAGGCTTTGTAGCTTGAGTATCATCAATGCCAGCATTCACCTCCAAATTTGGAGTCCCAATAGGTGCAACAGTATCAGGAATACTTGGAGATTCCACCTCAACATTAGGCTTATTAGCTCCTTTAATTCTTACTTTAGCAGCTACAGGTCTAGCTTGCCTCTCCTTCTCCTTACGAATATCATCTTCCATTCTCAGATGTTCATAGTTGTCAAAAATATTCATATCACCTTGGATTATTCCTTCATCAGGTTGCACCACATCATCATCAGCAGCCTGTTGGAGAATAACCGGAGTTTTTTCAACAAATTCTACTTCAGCAGCTACATTATCACTAACTGAGACAACTTGTGGGGCTGTAGTATCCTGCACTTCCTTAGTCTGACCTTCAGGAATGGACTGATCCTCCGTAGAGCTTGAAACAGGGTTTTGATCAGAAACCCTAGTAGATGAATCATGATCATCATGATCATCACGATTTCGTCCGCCATTATCAGTAGTAGAATATTCTTCCACTGTAGGAATGCCATGAACATAGACATCAGGGGATGATATCTTAGTGTGTTTGGGCTTCCCAGCATCATCTGGAACTCCTTCTTGAGCTGCAATCTTGTCAAGCAATTTTCTGGTTCTAGCTTGTTCTTGAGCTATAACCCTAATTTTGTCCCGATCAATAACATCACCTGACCAATCCAAAGCCCTCGCATCCTTTGCAGTTCTTCCTGTAGGTAACCAATGATACCCATCAGCTGGTTTAGTCTTCTCGAAATCATACCATAAACCCTCACTATCTTCTTTACCACCTTCATGCAAAACCCAATTATCAGGGATTTGCTCTGTTTTTTCAACTGTTTTCTCCACTGGTTTCTCAGAAACCCCAACAATCTTCTTCACCACCTCACAATCACTGTAAAGATGGCCAAGAGTGTTACAATGTTTGCAAAAACTAGGCTTCTGTGATATTATCACATCTTGCCAGAACTCCTTCCCTTTTCCTGCACGTACATATAGATTCTATCGATTACGTCTTTAGAAAAATCCACCTCTACCAAAACAGCTGCTTTGTAGGGAAAATCAAACTCCAAAGTAGGTTTTGCTATTGCGATTGGCTTACCCACCGCTTTAGCCATAGATAACAACATCCTTTTCATCCAACATTGAACCTTCATATTGGAAACTGCACCCACACTGTAGCAACAGAGATCTTCACCTCATTGGGATCGAAATCTTCATCCCAGTCCTGCACATAAAGGAATTGTTTACCTCTTCCAGGCCAATCAACCATCCACTTGCCACCATACTTGATCTTCTTCTTTTGTTCTTCATCAACCAGACGAATAAAGAAGTAGCCCTTCGTGAGAGCATAAAAATAAACATTCTCAAAACCCCATTGTTTCTTAAGGGATTCTGTAACCTTCATGAAGCTCAGACCCCTAAAGTCCAATCTTCCTACCAAACTATGCTTCCAATAATCGACTCCCTCATCATAAATATCTTCACAATCAAGATCACACGATCCTGTTTGATCAGACGTTGCATCCGGCAACTGAGCTATATCGATATTGATCAACTTAACAATGTTTGGGTTTTTTGTAACCTCTGGCCATGATCTAGTACCACCAACACCCTGTTTAGGGTTTGGTTTAGCTGTGTTAACCTTCCCCACCATTATTAAATCATACTAGCTGATCAATCAAGGAAGAAAATATCGATTTTTTACTGTTTTCGCCGGAAACCCTAGTTTTGCCACCGAGTTTTTAGGATTTCCAGAGAATAGGTTTTCCGAAAATGAGGGTTTGGGGGTATCTTGTAATTTGACAACCCATTTTTACTTGTCTAACGAGTTTTGACTAATTTAGATGGAAAATGTAACAGAACTTTAGAAAAGTTCAATTTTTCGGGAGTACTTTATTTGTGACCATTATCTTTCGAGGGTACTTTATCAATATTCCCACATTTAGTTCTTGATTTGAACCTCAAATCTATAATTGAGTCGGTCTTGTAATCTGATTTTTGATAGCTCCATGTCTTATTATGCTTCCTATGTTGAATATATCATCATTAGCACGAACTTGGAAAGAGATTCCGATCGAAATTCACTGCAATAATCAATCGATGGAGTGAATAATTGCAGTATATAAGTGAATATAAAAAACAGTTGTTGATGTCGTAGATCTTTAGATATCTTTCTCATTCTTCATTTTTTTAGCTAATTGGCCGACCTGTAGGGAGGCCTTCTATATGGTGACTCCCATGTATTTCGTCCTCAATGAAATTGATCACAATTATGTCAGGAACGAAATCAAAAAATTGATCACAATTTGATCAAAATTGATCGATTTTCGATCGATTTTCATCAAATTTTTTGCAATTTCTTCTACAATACAAAGATTAATAGAAACCCAATCTTCTAAACCTCCATTTTAAGCACTGAATTAGTATAATATAGATTGATTTCTTCATCAACATATCAAAAATCATGATCAGATTCTAATTTTGAGATATCGAAAGAAATTAGGTGGTTTTACTTATAATTTCTTCTATTGGATGGTTAATAATCATCATAATTTATATGGGTTGAAAGAAATTTCTCTTTCAAAAAACGAAGAATTCAGATTTCAAATTTTCCCAGAAATACGGGTCACATACGGGTCGACACGCGGGCGAAGAAGACGAGACCCATGGGTCGGGTCGGGTCAGGATAATCCATTTTCTAATAACAGTTTTTTTTGCAACGGATAAGCGTTCCTTAATGGTGACGCGTGAAAACTGTTGCTGAATTATTTTGAAACAGAAATAAGCGTTGCTTATTGCTAAAGTCTTATTTTTTTGCCATTTTTTGGTCGGCCAAACACCGTGATTTTGAGCGGTTATCTAGTTAAATTAACAGTAGCTTTGAAAATGACAAGATAAGTGTACGATGGAAATGAAAGAGAACAGATCCCACTTAAATTTCCTTGCCCTTTTGAAATTGATATCCATCCATAGATTTATATTAATTGAAATCAAACCAACTGCAGTCATGAACTTTTCCGTCTTCTTTCGGTACCCATATCTTGATTAGCATAATCATTTGATGCATTTCTGGTGCTATCATTTGATGCATCTCATACCTATTTTCCAAAATAAAAATTACGAACAGGAGCATTAAATTCATGTAAATTTGATAAGTTCCATTAGTCATTATGTATCTTGGACAGGGTTACGACTAATTTGGTAATCTGAACAACTAAAAATTGTCAACTCTGTCAACCCGTTAAGAGCATCTCTAACAGTGGGTGGATGTCTTATTTTTTTGTGACACATAGGATATAAGACCTTTATTTAACAAAAATCAATCTCCAGTAGTGGGGTCCTATAAATTAGGGTGATGACATGGACAAACAAAAAGTCTTAGAGAAAGTCTTATCTAGACTTTCGGTAAGACCTCCATGTCATCAATTTAACTAATTTTTATATTTAAATTATTGGTTGAGAATAAAATGAACCAATAAGAAACGAGAAAATCAATTTATTTTGTTAATTAATTATATTCATATAACAAATTTCAAGGTTAAAACTTTATACTATTGGAGATGATTTATTGGTTCAAAAGTCTTATCTATTAAAACATCATAAATGAAGGTCTAAATAAAACCTCCACATAGAATTTTTAGCACCCACTATTGGAGATGCTCTAAGGCTCAGGACTAAAATGTCCTGACCAGATACACCATACACAAAAGACTCGGTCTTGTTCTTTTCTACCCCCAAATAAATTTCGTCGAAGACCAAATAAACTCTCTGATAGAGTTCAGTAAAGGAGAGAAGAGAGAGAAAAGAAGAATATTTTGATGGTGTAATTCCACCCTTTATCTGGTGGGTAACACAACGAATATATAGTGATTACAGACGATGTTGTTAGGGTTTGTTTTACAGTCAAAATACAAAAACTGAAACCGAAAATATTAGTGGAGTTAGACTAGTCAGTTTTAGACTCGATCTTATGATATTTTCAATATATATATATAATTTTGACACACGTTAATATTTAAATGAATTAATATTCATTTATCGATAAATAAATAACCTCGCTAAACGAATATGTTTTGCCGGTCCCAAGGACATTCATTTATCGAGGTTCTACTGTATAAGCTTCGAATGCTCAATTTTTTCTTGTAGTATACATACACTTTGTGATGCTTAAAAGATCTAGGGCAGATTAATAAATAATTAGTGATCGACTCGAAGAACTAGTACCTCAAATAACATGTCAGAGGTTATTGCAAGGAAAACTAGTTATAAAAATTATTTGAAAACTCATAGCACCCCTATGTATACGTGTGCAAAACAACAATAATTTCTCATTCAATTGAGCTGTTAAAAATCTTTAAAAAAGCATGCAAGCAACTACATTTTAGCAATTTTCATCCATAGTGATCATATAAGGCTAAGTCTTATGGGGTTCTAGATTGGGTTATATACTAGAAATTCACGTCAGCTAGAACATCCCACCAAGTCTTATGGTGAATTCCAGAAGCCTAATGAAACAGTGAAAAATTAGATTCCAGCACTAAATGAAAGCGTGCAGAAATTAAGAACTGTTGAATCAGATAAAATAGGTTAGATTCTCAGGAATATTCTTGCTTGCGCTGTTTGAAACAACAAAAAGTTGTTTTTTTTATGCTGTTTGAAACAACGATTTTTTTTTTCAGCATTCAAAACTAACTTCTACTTTATTCGAGTTATCTCTGGAAAGAGAAGTAGAGGAGAGGCTTTTGGCAACGCTTTTGGCGAGATTGGAAGCCAAAACTGGGAACCATAGGTGTATATATATAGGTAACCTAACTAATGTTCACATGCTAGGATAAGTTTCATCATGATCATCTCTTTGTCTTTGATACTTCTGCTAATTGTTATCCTTGTCTCTCTTTATTCCTTCAATTCGTTCGACTTCTCAAGTAGAAAAAAATCCACAACAACCACTAGATCAGCTGATACAGCTGCTAATAAGCAGCAGCTTCCGCCCGGGAGCTCCGGCTGGTCGTTCGTTACCGAAACAATAGACTACTTCCGAGCAGGTCTAGATGGTGTCCCTGAGAAATATTTTTTTGATAGGGTTCGGAAATACTCATCTCAAGTCTTCAGGACTTCATTGTTTGGTGAATCTGTTATTGTTATTGGGGGTACTGCATCTGGCAACAAATTTTTATTCTCCAACGAGAATAAACTTGTGGAATCTTGGTATCCAAAATCCTTAATTAAAGTTTTCCCTTGTATTATTAAACGAAGCACCGGCAATCAAACACCACAAAGTAGGCTTCGTAAATTGTATCTGCAACTGTTAAACCCCGATGCATTGCGCAACTACATCGGCATTATGGATTCGATGACAGCACGTTATTTTGAGTCTCACTGGGATAAAGACATTAACCATACGAAGGAAATGGCGATCATTACTACTGTTTATCCTCTTGTCAAAAGACAAAGTTTCTCACTAGGCTGTTTTTTGCTCACAAGCCTCGATTACCAGCAGGAACCTCATCGTATCCATGAGTTATACAAATTGTTTTGTGATGTGCACAAAGGGATCCTATCGTTACCCATAAATTTTCCAGGAACACCATTTAACCGTGCCTGTAAATCAAACAAATTGATAAGAAAGGAGATCGAAAAGGTGATTAGGCAAAGAAAGATCGATATTGAATCTCATGCCAAGGAGGTGCCCAAGCAAGATATGTTGTCACAGCTGATAACTTTGAGTGAGGCGGAAAGTGGCATGGATGAAACTTCCATGGTTGATGCACTTTCCGGTCTATTCTTTGCCGCAAGTGCTTCCACTGGTGATGTCATAACATTAGTTATGAAATATCTTGCTGATTTTCCCGATGTCTACGATCAGGTTTTACAGGGTACGTAAATATTCTCATCGATCGATCGTTAATACATCGATCGCCAATATATACATGTATATGTTGTAATTAACTCTATTTAATTATTTGTTTTTGGACATGCAACAACAGAGCAAAAGGCAGTAGCTTGTTCAAAAGGAACCGGAGAGCTGTTGAATTGGGATGACTTCCAAAAGATGAAGTACTCATGGAATGTGGTTCGCGAGGTGATGAGGGTGGCGTCACCTGTCCCATTAGGCTTCAAAAAGGCCTCAACTGACTTCTGGTACGACGGATACTTTGTTCCTAAAGGATGGAAGGTAACACTACTGCTCTGCCATTTATATTACTCCTTCCGTCCCAGATTAATTGGGCTAGTTAATTTTTTATTTTGAATATATTTATGATTAAAGAAGAGCAAGAAGTGTGTGTATAATTTGTGTGTTTAATCTTTTTCCTCGTATGTATAGCTATGTTTGAGCTCAGCAGCAACACACAAGAATCCTGATTACTTTCCAGATCCGGAGAAATTCGATCCTTCAAGGTTTAAAGGGAACGGACCGGCTCCATATACATTTATTCCATTCGGGGGAGGTCCTAGTATGTGCCCAGGCAAAGAGTTTGTTCGACTAGAATTACTTGTCTTCCTTCACCATGTGGTAAGAAGGTACAAATGGTTGCCATTTCATGACGGGAAAGATGAACCCGAGAAGTTAGTATTCAATCCTTTTCCTCGATTCACCAAAGGTGTTCGTATTCATATTCGACCTCACTGAAGCACTTAGTTTTATTGATCATCTTGTGTGTAACTAAGTTGTCCAGGTGAACTGATTGTTGTATCTGAGGTCAGCAGTTTGTGTCGCCACATCTTTTTCCAAAATGTAATGAATTTCTTGTGATTGCTATAATACTATTATTTTTCTTGCTCAGTCACAGTTTTATTCAACAAAATCTCAAAGAATAACAAAAATCAATAACTTCCAATACAGACGTATGAACAAGGAATCAACAAAATTATGTTTGCCAGTTACTGTTGGTTGGAAAAAATTATGTTTGCCAGTTACAGAAGGAGGCCTAAATATTCGATCTCTAGTTAGTTTGAATAATGCAGCGCTAATGAAAACTGCTTGGAAAATAATGACTGGTAATGCGTTCTGGTGTAACTTCATAAAGGTACGTTTCGCATCGAGCAACACTTGCAAGAAATCTTCTATATGGCCGGGGATCAGAAGACAATGGGAGCGCATCAAGGAAAATATGGTATGGTTGGTAGGAGACGGGAGAGGGGATTGACTTTTGGAGAGACAACTGGTGTCTTTTTTTTTGGGTTCTTCCAATAGCTCACTATTTAGACCTGGATGCAAGTAATCTACACAACATGTTGGATGAATTTATTGTGGATGGTAAAGGGCACATACCTGATTAATATGCCAGAGGTGCGTGAAGTGGAAAACGAGTAGTAGTGGGGATGTGACTTTAAGGGATACAAGAGTCATTTTCATCCAGCTGTGTCTGTGTGTGGAGGGGATTAGGCCTAAGCTGAAGTAATGTAACCTTTCAACAACAACAACAAATTAAAAAAAAAAAAAAAAAATATGAAAAATGAGTGGTATTCTATATAAATAGTTCAAGTGCTATATATATATATATGAGGACGAAATAAGAAACACAACCCCAAGGCGTTGTTGTTTCTTGTTATGTTGAGTTTCTTGTTTTTGATAGGGAAGGGAAACTCAATGACGTATAAGCTTATCAATGAGTTGAAGGTTAACCAAAATTGTTTAGTCCTTTTTTTAGGTGGATCTATATCCATTTAGTCCTGTTACAAAAGTGACTTTTCTGTTTAGTCCTTTGTTATTAAAAGAGTATAATAACTCTCGTTTTTCTTATATTTTTTCTCATTTTAAAATAAAATATAACTCGAAAATTAACAAATTTTATATATTCGGAAAGCTCATGACGAGATCTACATAACGAGTACCATTGTTGATATGTTTTGAATTTTTTTTTTTTACAATACCGGTAATGGTACTTCATGTTTTGGGATGAAGTCAATTTTTAACTTCATATTTTGAGATGAAATTCATATATCACTTCATCTTTTGAGATGAATTCAATTTTTAACTTCATATTTTTGATATTAATTCATTTTGAACTTCATATTTTGAGATGAAGTTCATTTATCATTCATATTTTGAGATGAAATTCAATTTTTAACTTCATATTTTTTATATTAATTCAATTTTTAACTTCATATTTTGAGATGAAGTTCATTTATCATTCATATTTTGAGATGAATTCAATTTTTAACTCAAACTTCGCCTTCACTTCATTCACTCAAACTTAGTTCGATATTTCTCTAGCTTTCTCTCGATTTCATCTGATAAAGCCATATTTTTCGTAATGTCAAATCCATCATCTTCCCAAGCCACTCTAACATCATATTCAACTCCACCATCTTCTCCTCCAAACTTTGTTTTACTTGGTACTCCTCCGGCATCACCTAAATTTCGAAGCAGAACGGCAAAATTAGTCCATAACTACTACTACACTGAACCTTCATCGAAACCTCCTCCTTTATTCACTCCTCCTCCATTTAAGAGATGGTATACCACTCCTCCTAGACACTATGGTAACCCAAAGCGATGCAAATTCTTCCACAACTTCTTCTTCTTCTTCGTCATCAAAAAAAACAACTGCACCGACAAAACCATCAAATCCTCTAGATTCATTACCAGATGCACCTAAACCTCGTCCAAAGTTTACATGGAATGAAGATTTATGTCTTTGTACAAACTATATGATTTTCTATCCGTCCAAGGACGATATGAAACGTAATCGGGTCAAAGTAAATGAACCAGAGTTGTGGACTGCTGTCACTGCAGAATTCAAATTAGATAGACGTACTTCCAAAGTCGTGCGTGATCAGAATACGTTGTGGTCGCGTTGGAGAAAAATACACCTAAGAGTGCATGAATTTATGCAGTTGGGGAGATGGATCAAAGCACATCATTTTCCGGGAGATACCGGTGATGAAAATCACGCCAGGACTTTGAAGGAATAGCAACGATCTAAAGGAAAGAAATTCAAGTACGAACGACATTACCGTGTCCTGGAAACTTTTCTTGTTAATCGTTACGTGGGTTGATGAGAAGAGTTCGTCAAACATAGTGCCTTATGTTCTGCCCTAACACAGTCCTTTATCTTTGGTAAAGGTCGCACTACCGCTACTACGGGCGGCTGACCTCTACCAAGATAAATGACTGTGTTAGGCCAAAACATAATAAGGCTGGTTTTATTATGCATTGCACCGATGTAAAACCATCAACGTGACAATGGTATACGATAAAACAGCAAGCATTGCAAATTTTATCGTCTACCATTGTCATGTGATGATTTTGCTTGTGCAGGATTTGTTCGGCCGGTTCAATGACTTCAGTGCAAGGATTGTTTTTTGGGAATCGCATTGATGCCAAAACATAGTAAGGTAAAGGTAGGGGAGAAAACAACAAGGATTGCATGTGTTTTCTCCCGTACCATTACTTATTATGTTTTTGCATGTGCAGTAGGATTTGTTCATGGGCGTATTCAACGACTTCAGTGCAAGGATTTTCAACAGTTACATGGATAGAATAGACGAGTACATCGTTTATTTGAAATAACCCAATTACATTAAAGCCGATTTGGTTGTGATGTTTGTTCTAGAAAAATCCAGGTTGTTCTAGAAAAATCCAGGTAGACTATGTCTTTAACACGCTGTAGCAACGCCAAAATGCAAACACCCTAGGTTGCTCGACAGCATAGAGGGCAGATGCCAAAGCTTCGACTTGTTCTTCCTCCCATCCCCATTGTTCTTCGGCAACTTGACGCACATAATTTCCAAGTATACGACAATCATTCAGGATCCTTGCAATTCTGACTCTTGTGCTAAAACTCGTATGCCGGCCAAAACTTGCATGCCTAAACTCTTGTGCGCCGGGTACAGGAACGGAGACGAAATCATTGATAAGAGCAAGATCATCATCGGATTCCATATTGATTGATTTGATTGTTTTTTTAAAAAAATTATGTTTATATAGAAAGGATTCTAACATTCATCGCATTTCTTAGAATTTTTACAGCATCATATTTCTTAGATATTTTACATAATATATTTTCACTAACTAAATAAAAGGGGCTTGTTTTCTAGGTTCCATAGGAATCTAATACATAAAAATAGACTTGGCGAAAAATCTCTGCCCATCTTCAAACACTGGTTTATCTTCTTTAGGAACTTCAGTTTGTTGCTCTCTCACTATTTTTGAACCCTTATTGAATTTTTTCAACTGAAGCAACTTCCATTCGATACGTTCTTTGTATGTTTGTCCTGGATTTTTTCCAGTCTTAACAATTCTCAAGTTACCTTTCGGTTGCACTTTCATATTTTGAGGTTTGAGATTTTCCTTGCCTTTTGCTTGAACCCTTCTAATTTGCCTTCTAGCTGGAACCTTGACCTCGTTAATTTCCAAAACTTGAATTCTCCTCTGTTTTTTGGATTCCTCTATTTTTTTGTATCCCTCGCAGTATCTTTGTTCGGCGGCTTCTGCCACAACTCTGGACCAATTACCCAATTTAGATGTTTCTCCCATTTTTAAAAGAGAGTAGAAAGAGTTAAAGAGAGCAGAAGAGGCTAGAAAGATCTAAAGAGAGTGAAAACTTTGGTGTGAATTTTTGGATTCAAGTTTACCTCATTTTTATAGTAAAATGGTAAATTCAAATTATTACCGTTGGGAGATGAAAATTCCATCGACGATGGAATTTCCATCGACGTCGATGGAAATTGTATCGATGTCGATGAAATTTCCATCGACGATGGAATTTTCATCTGTCGATGGAATATCCATCGATATCCACTGCCCAATTTTGGTTTTGCTAGTCCACCTAGGATTGCAAAGGGGCACATTTACTAGGTCCCATAGGAACCGGCCTAAGGGGGCTTGTAAATAGCAAACTTCTTTTTTCAAAGGAAAAATCCAACACAGGACACAAATTATTAGCTATGGTTTATCCCAATTTGAGTGACTCGGAGTACTTCGGTTCCACGAGATCATGCTAAAAGTCTTTGTGATCCCACAAGACTGTCTACACAGAATGGAATATAAATTATCATATATGATCTACAGAACACAAGCTTCAAATTACAGAAGATTCAGACTGGCACCGGGTCATTCCAACCAGGTTTGTCATTCTTTAAAAATGAATATTTGACAAGGCAATGTATGTTTTGGTGGAATGCTGCTCATTGTTTCTAATGGTTCTTTCTTTCATTCGTAATAGGTTTTACGTTATTAGCATATTACATATTATGGGAGGAAAACGACCACACAAAGTACATCATCACATTAAGGAGGAACATATTACATACCCTCTCAGTATCCTAAAAAACAATCAGCATTCTTAGCATAACTTCAGTCTCGCCAATAGGTCTCTTCATCTCCAATCCAAGAAGGAAAGAATAACATACAAGGCAAGCCACTGTGTACCATAGAACTTCTAGAGCGCTCCTGCCATAGAAATTTACTTGTCAGTTCACCACTACAGATTGCCCAAATTTCAATTACTACTTACAAGGGGGAAATAAAGATAACTATAACTACGTATACAATAGTCTGGTTCAGAAACAAAATAAAAGCTCAAAATGAGTCACTTTGGTGAGAAAATACCCTGCCAATAAGCTGATCAAATGCCAAGCAGCCAAGCATTCTCTACCGATCCACATAAACAATTCTGCATAATGAGTGGCCTCCAAGTAAGAAGGCAAGACCTGCAAAAAACAAAAAAGATACTCCGACGCTCAAGTCAGTAAGAGATTTATTCAAAGCAATATAGAGTTACAATGGCAGAAACCTGGAATAAGAGTGTAACCTGCAAAAAACAATAAACACACTCCGACGCACAAGTCAGTAAGAGATTTATTCAAAGCAATATAGAGTTATAATGGCAGAAACCTGGAATAAGAGTGCGAAACCTGTAGAAAACAAAACACATACTCTGACGCTCAAGTTAGAAAGAGAGTAATGCAAAACATAGTAAATATAAAGTTACTACGGCAGAAGCCCGGAATAAGAATGTGAGACCTGCAAAAAAAAAAAAAAAAAAAAAAAAAAACATACTGTATTAGAAAGAGATTTATACAAAACAGATAGAGGTACTATAGCGGAGACCTGGAACAAGAATGCGAGACCTGCACAAGCAAAAAGAAACTTCTGCATTCATGTAAGAAACTTTCGAGCACATTAAGTATACATTGGGTTAAGACTTCAGAGTTAAGAATGTGTACCTTTTGATGCATATCCTCTTTTCTTATTTGCCAAACACATTCAACGCAGAATTGATTTTGTAAACAACAGTAAAACTAAATATAATAGCATAGTACCAATAGTCTAGTCATCAAAATAACAAAAGCTAAATAGAGCTAATTTAGTTGACTTACCCCAAATGTCAAGCAGGCAAGCATTGTGTTTTGAATACTCTCCCTACTGAATGTGTCCCTGGAATAAGTAAACGACCTGTGCAACAAAAAAAAAAAAAAAAAAAAACAAGACACAAGTCAGAATGAAACTTAAGCAAAATTAATAAAACAGAGTTGAGAGTCAAGAAATCATCCCTTTAGAGCTGATAATTAGCTACTTCAATTGAATAGGAACAATAATAGATAGCCAAATGCTGTGAGCAAATGGTTGTGAGCAATCACGCAACACATCGATCAGCACACCACAGCAAACAGCACACATCAAGGGTTGATAGCCAAATGCTGTGAACCAATAGTTGTGAGCAATCACACAACACATCTATCAGCACACCACAGCGTTCAGCACACATCGAGGGTTGATAGCCAAATGTCGTGAACCAATAGTTGTGAGCAATCACGCAACACATCTATCAGTACACCACAACATTCAGCACACATCTTGAATCCATAGCCAAACGCTGTGAGCCAATGGTTGTGTGCAATCACGCAACACATCCATCAGCACACCACAGCTATCAGCACACATGGATCCATGTTCTGTTTGCAGCTACGTCTTTGAAAATAACCGCCTGCATATGTCGAAGAAAGGAACACAACATCAGAAACCGAAATCAACAAGATGTCTTTGGAAAAAAAAAGTTATAAACATTTCTAATCCATTTAACAACAAAACAAGGTCTCAAAGAAAACCATGATGACATATATGCTAATGAATTTTAAGAGTATGATCGGAAGAATCAGAGAAAACATGGAAAGGTAGACTAATAATTACCTTGAGGATTTTTCATCAGAAACCAAAACCAGCTAGCTGCTCCTTTGGCTGGATATCATCAATCTCACACATCTACAAAGAAAAACAAAATCTAGAGATTAGGGTTTGTCCATAACTTGTTTGTAATAATGTCACACGGAAAAAAATAGAATTAACAAAGATCTGAGTATCTTTAGGGGTTACCATGAGGATATAAACAGGTAGCTGCTCCTCCATTTTCCCTTTAGCTGATTATCATCATCTCATGCAACTAGAAAAGCAAAATCAAGAGAATTAGAGGTTGTGTCCATAACGTGTTTGTAAAAATGTCACACCAAAAAGAAAACGAGAAAGGGAAAAATGGTTAGGGTTTACCTTGAGAAGAAGCTGATTGAGAAGATTTGAGGAGGAGAAACTCTTTGGGTTTTCTTTTTTCCAACCTACGCAGACCAAAATTAATATTCAGATACCAAAATAATTTATGCTCATTCAAAATAGCAGGGAAAAGCAAAGATGAGTTACTACCTTGAAATCGTTTGAGAACTAAAACCAGCTGCTCCTGGAATTAATGGAGAGTGAAAACATCCCATCTGCAAAAACAAAATCAAGAAAGAAAGGATGAGAGCTTAGACTGAACTGAATAATTTAGGGAGAGAGAGAACTCTGTTCATTTATTATTATCTAAAAGTTTACTCGAGATTCACAAAACGAGAGAGTACGGTTTAGGCGGGAATTTGAATTTCGAATTTGAAAGCCTGGAAAGCCACAAAATGTTTTGGCTATAGTACTATTTTTACGGACGGTAACATTTTTTGATGGTGACTAGTACCTACATTTGAGTGACAAAGAGCTGGCAATTAGGGCTAAACCCGCGGGTTGGGCCTAACCCGACCCACAAAAAACCCGGACCGACCCGCCCCGTTGCTAAACAAGCCCGGGCTTGAGAATGCCAACCCGCAAGCTGAACCTGTGAACCCGCAATTAGTGTAATGAAAGTAGAGTAAAATTAATGCAATTAGTGGAAAGTTAATGCAATTTTATAAGTTTTAATGTTTTTTAAATTTTTATAATGCAATTAGTATAAAATGCACTAGCTATCTCGACCTTGGGCGAACTTAGTGATGATACAGTGGCTTTCTTGAAGAGATTGAAGAATTGCGTCTCTAGCCGTGTTGTTAATGCTAAAATAGGTAATTAATTACCTTTTCCATAGGATAGCGATTGTTGTTCAAAAGGGCGTTGGAGCCCAACTCGTCGCTAGGTTACCCTCTTGATAGTACTAATTATACAAGTGCAATGCACGTGCGTTGCACGCCGAAAAAAAATTGTCTTTCAAACGCAACTTTTTAATTTTCTAAAAAAATATCACATGCTCTAACAAATTAATAATAACTTACATTTATAGAATAATGGAAGTTGATAATTGAACAATAATATATCAGTCAATAATATCGCATGTATCATGTATCACACGACTTGAGTACATCTTGGAAAACAACATTAAACGAGATGAATCATGACAGCACCGCAAACCATACTAAACGACCGCTTTGACGCTGGAGTCCGACAGTGCTCTATACGGTACTGATTCAATTTCATTCAGTTTAGGCTTTTGAAAAGTACTGTTTTGTAAGATTATCAGATTACCTGTAGCTAATGAGTCCTACAACTATCT
>JAJJMA010107678.1:60079-70973 GCA_023529015.1 Papaver nudicaule | reverse complement strand
CTGCTGAAATTTGTTCCCATCGTTCCATTCATTACTCCCCTTATCCTTCTTCTGCTTCTTTCCATCATTATTATCTGACATTTTAATTAATTGAGTATCAAAACGGTAATTAATAGCAGTTGAAACAGATGATAGTGTGTTGCAGTGATGATTAATTTGTTCTATATAACTAAGCTTAATTATGAGAAAATATAATATGATAGATTTCCAAGAACTTACCAGTATTAGCATGAAAATTTCCATAAGTATTTTTTTTTTAGTAATGATCAATAGTTTTTGGAAACGGTCAGTGCCAGGATTCAAATAACAATTAATTATCCTAAATTAACCTGGTTAATTTGAGGGCGAGCTCTTTTTTAATAGTGGCGAACACTACTTCAAATATCCTATCCCAGTTTATAAGGGGTGGCTAATTACAATTAATTTATCCTAATATTAAATGGTTATTAAATTTATCCTAATTTATCCTAATCAGTTACAAATTATAATTACCACTAATTATCTACCCACTGGTTCTCCCTCTCAATTTTCAGTTACAAAAAATCACTCCCACTCCCCCTACTCCTCCATTAACTTCCCACACCTTCTTCATAACTTCTCAATTTCGGGAACAATGGATATAACCCCAAAACCCAAAAATCGAATTCGACATCTTCATATTTTCTCAAAATCCTTACTTACTAGTCTCGAGTTCGCATTGAATTCATGGCTATCGACGGAGAAGGAGAGATGGTTTTGGTTCCCCTTTGCTTTCTTGTCCTTCTTATCTCGACTCGACATTGTTATCAACACAGTTAAAATGTAAGAGCTATAGAAGTTGTTGAAGATAGTGTTTTGATGATCACTTCTATGTTTAATAATTGAAAATGTAGTGTTTAAGCCCATTTTGTAAACCCCTATTTATAGAGATGACAATGACAAAAATCGGGTAGTTTTCGTTCAACCGGTCATTTTGGGTTTTTGTTAATTAATGCAGATTATACGTAAGATATGTGACGTACACCGTATGAATGGAATGCTTTGACATGTAACCCTAATTCATTTTGTACTAGATTTAGAGAATGGTTATCTTCAAAAGATATGTAAGGCACTTGATCCGGTGTGGTAAGGAGGTAAAATTCATAGATTCAGCGCTGACGTTTGTCGTCCGATCATTATAATCATGCATGGAGATTTAGATCCTATTATGATGACTGGTTTGGATTAATTCAATGCACAGTAACTGGAGAAACATCTACAATATTATTGTGTGCATTTCTTGCCACATTCTTACCTTGTAAACTTGTGAGACTCTAAAAAGTCTTTTAATTTACGCGGTTTACAAACCGCGGTTAACCGCTAGACTTTGTCCCTAACCACAAAAATTCTCTCATATTTTACTTGATTTTCAACGGTAGTTTCCTTACGACTTGATTATGTCATTTTCATAATTAATTAAACATCGTACAGTAGTTCCTTTTTTTTCTTCATGTACGTGGTTCACATATAACCATTCTTAAAGATGCCATTTTTAGCATCAAATTTAGATATCAATTAATTAATTAACCGAGTCAGTAAGCCTGTTGTGTCTCCCGCTGCAACCAACCACGCGTACAAACAACAAAACATAAACATATATGCGTTCAAATTCAACAAACTAATTAATTAATCATAGGGACGATAAACAACCAACCGGTCATCAGCTACATTATTAGTGAGTCAAGTACCACGATACAATATTAACGAGTCTCTTTTCATGCCAGGAAAAATGATGTTTTTATTTTTCTAATTCAGTCCATTTTGTCCAATTTCTAGTGAGAAAAATGCAAAAATATCATTTTCTTTCTTACGGAGTGTCAAAGATATTGTGTCGTCATAGCATAAGTTACGGAAATCACACAGCTGTAGTATACTCACTGTCGAAAGAAATCTATGCAAGATAAGGAAAGAAGATTACCGTGAATCAATCGGCATTAAATCTCAGTCAATTAGAATAATATTGTTTACCTTTCTTATGTAAAACTATGACTGTACAGAATCTTGTATCAAAGGAAAACTATACTGTATAAATAGAGTTTTCGTTTTCTCTCCCAAATCATCCAAGGGAGAACAACTCACAGTGTCTATACCTTGATATGGTATCGAGATAGCCTGTGGTTATTTCATTTTGTGATCAGTCACTTTTATTTCTTTTCTTCTTCTTTATTGTGTTTTCCAGTCATTTGTTCTTTTTCAAATGGCTTCTTCTTCATTCAACTTCAACCATGTTTTAACTGTTAAGTTAGATGACACTAATTATTTACTCTGGAAGTCACAGATGATGGCTTTCGTTCTTGGTCATGGCTACATGGGGTTTCTCGATGGAACTAATCCTTCTCCACCTGCAACTATCACAACAGCAGTAGAAGGCACAACAGAGATGACTGAAAGTCCTAATCCAGTTTTCTTAACCTGGCAGCAAAAGGATCAACTTCTACTCAGTGGGATCCTTTCATCTCTATCACAAAGTGTACACACACAGATGCTTGGTGTCACAACCTCTCAAGAGGCATGGGAACGGCTTGAAAAGATATTTGCTTCCAACTCTCAAGCTCGTATGATGCAGCTCCAGTTGCAACTTGTGAACACTAAGAAAGGCGCCCTGAATATCCTTGATTATCTAACAAAAATGAAGTTTTATGCTGATAGTTTGGCTGCTATTTCTCAACCCATCTCTGATTCTCAGCTTGTTTTGTATGTTCTCAATGGACTAGGCCCTGAATATAGTCCATTTGTCACAGCTATGACAACACGTTCTGAGCCGGTGTTGTTTGCAGATCTACAAGGTTATTTGCTAAGCCATGAGATTCGTTTAGCAGACCAACATGTGACTGAGCTAGCATCTCCTGCTATCAACAATACTCAAAGGCAACCAATTTCCGCTGCACATGCTCCAGTGCAAAACCGTAACCAGCAACCTTCGAATACTCGTGGAGGTTTTCACAATGGTCGTGGTCGTGGACGTGGCCGTGGCCGTGGTGGCAATGGGTATCGTCCTTCATCTTCATATGCTCCTGTTTGCCAAATCTGTAATCGATCTGGCCACACTGCCTTGAACTGTTACAACAGATACAATACTGATCAGGCTGCAGCTAATGTTGCTACTCACCTTCCTGGCTATAACTATGTGGATCCTTCTTGGTATCCTGATTCGGGTGCGACACATCATGTTACCCATGACTTGAGGAACATCCAAAACCGAGCTGAGTATAATGGAAATGATGTCGTGACTATTGGTAACGGAACAGGTTTGCCAATTACTTATACTGGATCTTCTTCGTTAGATACATCTTCTTGTTCTTTTAAGCTCAATAATATACTTCATGTTCCCAACTTAAAGAAAAACTTATTATCAGTACGACAATTTACACAAGACAATGATGCTTACTTCGAATTTCATCCTAATGTTTTCTTTATTAAGGATCGTATGTCGGGGAAAGTTCTACTAGCAGGCAAGAGTAAAGATGGCCTATATCACCTTCCATCAGCAGTATCATCTAAGAAGTCAAGGAAGGTGTTCATAGGAGTTGGGGAGAAGACAACTCAAGAAGGATGGCATCATCGGTTGGGACATCCAGCCTACAAAGTAGTTCAATTAGTTCTAAATAAGAATAAGTTACCTGTGAGTAACAGTAAGAATCATAAGTTTTGTGAAGCCTGTCAGTTGGGTAAAAGTCATCGACAAACATTAAGAATGACTAACACCATTTCTGCAGCTCCTCTAGATTTAATCTTTACTGATGTATGGGGGCCTTCACCTACTATTTCAACTTGTGGTTCAAAGTACTATGTTTTATTTATGGACGATTATTCAAAGTATTCTTGGATTTATTCAATTACGTTCAAGTCTGATGTCTTTGGAGTTTTTGAGAAGTTCAAAGCCATGGTTGAAAATATGTTTTCTCGAACTATAAAGGCCGTTCAGTCGGATTGGGGAGGAGAATTTCAAAAATTAGAACATTACTTTGCTCGGTTTGGGATTGATCACAGAGTTTCGTGTCCTCACACACACGAACAGAATGGTGCAGTTGAAAGAAAACATCGTCATGTTGTTGATACAGGTCTTACACTAATGGCTCATGCCAAAGCACCTACTCACTTCTGGGATCATGCTTTCGAAGCTGCTGTTTATCTAATAAACAGGCTACCCACTCCTACATTATCTAATTCATCACCATTTGAAGTTCTTTTCAAAAAGAGTCCGGATTATCAGTTTCTTAAAGTTTTCGGTTGTGCGTGCTACCCCTATTTACGTCCTTACAACAAACACAAGATCAATTATAGATCTATTCGGTGTGTATTCTTGGGATATAGTTCACGGCACCATGGATACAAATGCTATGAACCTACACAGAGACGTATATTTATTGCTCGGCATGTGATGTTTGATGAATCTTTATTTCCCTTTGCAGGAATTTTAGCTTCTCCACCTCCTCCTATCACAGTTGAACCTGTACAACTCCCATCTTTGTTGGTACCTAGTGAAGCTCCTCCAATTCCATCGAATGTAGAGGCTTCATCTGAAACGTCGACATCTTCACTACCTTCTCCAGATTCGACTTCAGAAATCTCACCATCTCCACCGGTGACTGACCCTATACAAAGCAACCAGGTACCACCACAAAATCCTACGCATTCAGTACCTAATACAACCAACACCACTCAAGGCATGCATACTCGGTCTAAATCAGGAATATTTAAGAAGAAGGTTCATACTGCAAGTCGTTACCCGCTGGTGCTTACTACCGAAGTTCAACATAAGGAAATTATTCCAACTTGTGCTTCTCAGGCATTCAAGTACCCACAATGGAGACAGGCGATGATCAATGAAATTAACGCATTACTTCAACAAGGAACCTGGATTCTAGTTCCTCGGCTACCTTCGATGAATGTACTTGGAAATAAGTGGATTTTCACTTTAAAACATAATGCTGATGGTACAGTCTCTCGTCACAAAGGTAGGCTCGTTGCGAAGGGGTTTAATCAGCAATATGGAGTGGATTACACCACCACTTTCAGTCCAGTGGTGAAGTTCACAACTCTACGAACTATTATTGCACTTGCCGTCTCTCGCAAATGGGTAATTCGTCAACTTGATGTTAACAATGCGTTTCTTAATGGTTTTATTGATGAGGAAGTGTACATGAATCAACCACCAGGATTCATTGATTCAGCTCATCCCACACATGTTTGCAAGCTAAGAAAATCCATTTATGGGTTAAAACAGTCCCCACGGGCATGGTATACTCGTTTACATCAGTTTTTGCTTACAATTGGCTTTGTTGGATCTAAAACTGATCCTTCCTTGTTCATTTACAATAAGGGGACAGTGGTTGTGTATCTACTGGTGTATGTGGATGACTTGCTAGTGACGGGTAATGATCCTTCTTTTAACTCTCATATCATTTCATTGATTGGGAAAGAGTTTGCGCTTAAGGATTTGGGAGAATTCAATTACTTTCTAGGCATTGAAGCTACAGCAAATGCAAAGGGTCTAGTCCTATCTCAACAGAAATATATTGTGGATCTTCTTACTCGAACAAATATGCAAGATGCCAAGCCTATTTCCTCTCCTATTGCAGCAAGTACTCGTCTCACTCGGCATTCTGGTGAACCATTTTCTGATGCCTTTATGTACCGTAGTACAGTGGGTGCTCTTCAATACTTAACCCTCACCCGTCCAGATATAGCCTTTGTCGTTAATAAGGCCTGCCAATTTATGCATAGTCCGACGACAGAACATTGGGCTCTTGTGAAACGAATACTTCGCTACCTTAAGCATACAGTGAACTATGGGTTACAGTTTTATCATAATTCTCCACCTATGCTTTCAGTTTTCACGGATGCAGATTGGGGAGGTTCTTTAGATGACAGGAAGTCAACAAGAGGTTATGCTATCTACTACGGCAATAATCTGATTTCATGGAGTTCCAAGAAACAACCTACTGTTTCTCGGTCAAGTACGGAGGCTGAATATAGGGCCATTGCAAGTGCATCAGCAGAACTAGTTTGGCTTCGATCATTGTTTCAGGAACTAAATATTCCTTTGATTTCTCCTCCCACTCTATGGTGCGACAACATAGGAGCGACGTATCTGACTGCAAATCCGGTGTTCCATACTCGCAGCCGTCATGTCGAGATTGATTTCCACTTTGTCAGGGACATGGTCTCCAAGAAAGAGCTTATTGTCAGAATAATCTCCTCTCAAGATCAAATTGCAGACATACTTACCAAGGGTCTGTCTACACCGCGGTTCACTCTATTGCGAGACAAGCTCAATCTGGTTGCCACAGACATTCGCTTGAGGGGGCGTGTCAAAGATATTGTGTCGTCATAGCATAAGTTACGGAAATCACACAGCTGTAGTATACTCACTGTCGAAAGAAATCTATGCAAGATAAGGAAAGAAGATTACCGTGAATCAATCGGCATTAAATCTCAGTCAATTAGAATAATATTGTTTACCTTTCTTATGTAAAACTATGACTGTACAGAATCTTGTATCAAAGGAAAACTATACTGTATAAATAGAGTTTTCGTTTTCTCTCCCAAATCATCCAAGGGAGAACAACTCACAGTGTCTATACCTTGATACGGAGAAGTGTAAATTTGTGTACCGGGCCTCGACGGGGTGCACATTCCGACCTCTCCTATTGGTCCAAAATAGTTAGGCCGGATTTTAGCATTTCTCGTCTTTTATTTCACGTTAAATGTCGGCCTACAAATCATGATCTTTTCAAATTTACTCTAGCTAGCTAGATGGAATTTCTCCATGTACGTTTCTCTTCATTCGAGTAAGGGTTGTTGTTATTTCACTATACGTACATACGTTCACTATTTCTCTTTCATTTAGGGTTTCCTTTCCTCATGAAAACCACCTTTAATTAAACAAAAATGATTTGTTGACCAATGTTTTTGACGAATCATTTTCCCCGAGAGAGAGAAATTAAAGAGAGTTGGCAGGATCTCCAAATTCTGTTATTCTCCTGTCTCAATGTGTTGCACGCATGGAAGATTGTTATACGATTGAGCAAATGTTTTGGTTAAAAACTCGGTCAGTATACCATTGTTGTTGATTAAATTGACAGATGGCTAGAATTTTAATTTTGAAAAAGGTATTTCGATTAGACAAGTTGCATTACATACAATACTTAAAATCGATATAAGGCTTAGTCTAATGGGGATTCAACTTCCCTTAAAAAGTTGAATGACACGTCAGCAAAGTAGCAACCTAAGTCTAATGGGAAGTGCTAGACACATCAGCTAAATTCTACTTCGGCGCTACATGATATAGCGTTTGGGCGCTACATGATAAAGCGCCAGATAATCTCAGCCATCAGATCTGGAACATATGTTATTAGCCATCAGATCTAGTGAGAATATTCGTTTGGGCGCTATATCATTGAGCGCGAGTACATCATTGAGCGCCTAAGTAGCATTTCAACTTCTACTTCCCTTAAATAAGGGAAGTAGAAGTTGAAGTGGGGGGAAATTGGGGTTTAGGCGACGCTTTTAAGGGAAGTTGAATCCCCATTAGACTTAGCCTAAATCAATATATATACACATATCATGGCATTGACTGCAGTAACTAGTTAACTCAAGTTTTTTTTTTTTTTTGATCGGCTAACTAACTCATGAGCTTATTACACATTTACTCTGATCATATGATCGAGCTACATCACCATTTTCATTTCACATAATTAATTCTTCTATATATATATGATAAAATTAAGAGTACTACTTTTGATTTTGTGTTTGTTGAATGTCTCATTTATTTCTTATCCTTTTTACTGGCGCTAGTATTGCTGATGCTGTTCAGCTGCTGCTTTGGTGGTATATCGTTAAGCTTTCTCTTATCCTTCTTTTCCTTCTTTCCTTCACTGCTTTCCTTGATGTTAGTATTCTGCATGGAACCACTGCCAAACTGCTGAAATTTGTTCCCATCGTTCCCTTCATTACTCCCCTTGTCCTTCTTCTGCTCTTTCCATCATTATTATCTGACATTTTAATTAATTGAGTATCAAAACGGTAATTAATAGCAGTTGAGATGATAGTGTGTTGCAGTGATGATTAATTAGTTCTATATATATACCAAGAACTTACCAGTATCAGCATGAAAATTTTGTTGAATGTATATTGAATGTTAGGTTCCGGTTACCACACTTGGTATACCCAATCTGGCCTTTGACGCCCAATCCGAGGTATCATAATGTTACCACCCTGCGCATCTTCGTACAGCACATCTTTCAGTTCCTCTGGAAAATCAAGAGGGTTTATCTCCTCTTTCTCTAAACAAAGTTTTGCAAGAAAATCTGCAGCATTGTTTTGTTTTCTCCTTATCTCATGGATGTTAAAATCAATCATAGAGGAATTCTCCACAATCTCCTGAATGAGAGGATACACCAGGAGTTGAAAATCCTTCTCGCTGCAATCCGGATCATGTCGTTTTACACATACCCTGCAAACATTGTTAAGTGTTACACCCCAGTGCATATTTGGACTGTGAGAACATCTAAACCTTGATACGACGAGATCAGCAGCACGAAACGAAGAGCAATAAACCGTGACATTACTGCAAAGTCCGTACTTTATCGCAAGCTGTAAACCTCTATTTATTCCCTGCAACTCATGGTAAAGAGCTGAGACTGGTTTCCCTCGATTATAAACACCGGCAGATGCAACTATTGGAACACCAGAGCGATTACGTATAACAACTCCATATCCTGCTTTTTTGTTCCTTCTGAACAACCCATCAGTGTGTATAATTGTACCCTCGTCACCGTTAGCCACAGTCCTACTCTCAATGCAACTAATGGTTTCATCATTGTGCCACGAGTCTATCCACTTTTGCGTATCCACGAGTTTTTGATTATAAGCAGCATTCCTACTCTCAATGACCTTAATGTGTTTAACAATTTTCTTGGCATACTTGCTCTGATGCACCTTCCAATCACTTTCATCGTCTTCCACCGTCTGCTCTTTGCATTCTCCTTTTTCATCTACTGGATTCGAACACATCTCTGTTCGCTCTTCTTTATCTTCAACCATGTCAGACGATGTTTCCTCCTCCTCGTCGTGGAGTACTGCAT
Organism: Papaver nudicaule; assembly: GCA_023529015.1. NCBI lineage: Eukaryota > Viridiplantae > Streptophyta > Magnoliopsida > Ranunculales > Papaveraceae > Papaver > Papaver nudicaule. The sequence goes on along the minus strand of JAJJMA010107678.1, from coordinate 61,866 downwards.
ATCGATTTGCGGAGTGCTTTACAACTACTACTGCTGCTACATGTTTGGTTTCATCTTTCACTTTCCCTTTCTTAAAAACAATTTCATTAGGGTTGGATTCTACGGACACCCAGTCATCCCAGTTTCTATAGCTAGCACAATATTTACAGTATAGATCCCCACAGGTAATAGAATCCGTAAGGTATCCCCTCATCGAAGCTTCTCTAATTACACACATAGGTACTTTGTTGCGATATTTGTCTTCGTCTAAGTATAGAGGATCAAGAATGTCTTCGAAACATTCAGGAACCCTAGCAAGAGTGAATTCCCGTAATCAGTATTAAGTATTTGGTATGACAATTGATTTAGCAACAACCAAAAGAGAAGAGTTCATTCGTGATTGTACGTACCTTTGTTGGTCATGATACTTGAAAACTCTTTGTTGGTATCGCTGCTTTCGGTCTCTCATGGTTTGCACTGATCACTTATCAAGTTAGAAAACCTAGGTTTTTGTGGTTTTTGTTTAAAACTGGAAATAGTTTCGATCCGAATAGTTAGACCGGCAAATAGTGATCCGACTAGTTAGACAGGCTTATCAAAGTGTTGTTATTTATTGGTTGGCCCTATTTACCACATACACTTTCACTATTTCCCACTCCCATTCACAATTGATAAACATAATCACTTTTGAATTCTAATTTCTCCTATTTACCACCTTTTAAAAGTCAAATAGGGTTTGACTATAACTACATCTCTTATTATTTGTCTTCTTCTTCCATTATTAATCTTTTTTCTTTTATTTTCATTAGAAATACCATTAAAAACCATTAAATTAGAAAATCCTAGGTTAGATTTAGGTTTAATTGTAGTACAATCTTTTACCATGGTCTTTCGTATTTACCACACTCCCACTCCTAATTTCAACGAATTCATTTCAATTTTAATTGAACTGAGTATTCAATATCTTCGTTAAATGCAAGATATTTCCGTCATATATTGAACAAATACATGGAAATGCAGTCGTCTCGTCCTTGATGGCTAACTAGAACGACAATCATTTTGATCAGGACGATTACAAAAATGAAAACTTTGTTGTAAGGAGATGGGTGGCTGACCACCAGAAGTTTCTGTAAGATAAGCAAGAAATAACCTTTGATTTAGTCAAAACTAGTATCAAGTGAATAATCACTTTTATGCGGAGACACGTTCTATTATACGTTTCACCTAATATAAAGCTTGACGACTTTATGTTTGATTGGGCTATTGACGACTTTATGTTTGATTGGGCTAGCTTGTTTAGAGGGCGGTAAGCTTGTAAGCCTTTTAAACTCTATGCTCTTTTTTTTCTTGTATCCTTTGAGGGTGCCATCTTGGCATTCTTTGTTATGATTAATCTTACCTCTTTCAAAAAAAAAAAAAAAAAAGTTAGACAGGCAAATAGTTTTGAATCGGTCACGATCACAGTCAATTCGCCTAGTTATTCACAAATCTCCTATAAACTACAATCTTTTTGGTTCATTTTTTTTTAATAGGTTATATTTAATATGGGTTATGGTTAATAAAAGTATGGCGTACGTTTAAGAGAAGCCAAAACAAAATCAACTGCAGTCTTGCGGAAAACCTACAGCAAAACATGGTTTTAAATGGAAACGAAACACAAAATCATTAACTTAAAGCTGTAGAAAAAAACTCTATTAGCTACCTCAGGCCAGGGAAGGGCAAGGTTGGCTGCATTCAATACTAAACTACCCACCTATGAAGTGTGCATGTACGTGCGTTCCAATCAGTTAACAGCCGACCGCTCTACC
>JAJJMA010107678.1:30839-55079 GCA_023529015.1 Papaver nudicaule | reverse complement strand
GGTTCAAGTTTATTACTGGTATATGGCTTTAACCAAGGAAAACAAGCACAACCAAACACCTTAAGAAAAGAATAATCAGGCTTTCTCTGAGTAAGTTGTTCAAAAGGGGTAGAGAACTCAATGGATCTAGTTGGAAGTCTGTTAATGAGATAGTTGGCTGTATGTAAGGCTTCCACCCAAAAGTTGTTAGGTAAACCTGACTGACATAGAAGAGTTCTTGTGACACCTAAAAGATGTTTGTGTTTTACTTCTGCCACACCATTTTGTTCAGGTGTATGAGGGCAAGAAAGTTCATGGGAAATGCCTTGAGCATTGCAAAATTGGTGCAAAAACTGATTTACAAATTCACCACCACCATCAGTTCTGATTGTGATGAGTTTGTGAGAAAACGGTTTTTCAATTCTTGCCACAAAAGAGATGAATGCATGTTTAAAATCAGATTTATTAGTCAAGGGTAAAATCCAACAGTATTTTGTTTTCTCATCAATAATGTTTGCATAATACAAAGAACCTGAAAAAGAAGCAACATGACAGGGACCCCCTAAGTGCATGTGCAACAACTCTAAAGGTTTTTGAGCAACAATACATGACATCTGAAAAGGTAATTTCTGAGTTCTACATAATTGACACTCAGTACAAAAGATTGGTTTATTGGATATACTAGATAGGTTGAGTAGTTTGCTGATTCTCTGAAGAGTCTGGAAGGAAGGATGACCAAATCTTCTATGGAGGATGGCACTGTCTGTTATTGAGGCTGATAAAGAATGAGGTGAGTTGTTGAATTTGAGAGGATATAAACCATTTCTATGTGGACCTTGGAAGATAATCTTCCCATTGCTCAAATCCTTCACAGAGAAGCCATGAGAGTCAAGAGTTAAGGAGCAATTATTATCAGTGGTAAATTTATGAACAGATAACAGATTATGTGAGGATTGAGGAACTATGAGAATGTCATTAAGTTGAAATGAATGATCATTAACAGTTTTACTAGAGTGACCAGAATGAGTTATAGCCATACCTGAACCATTAGCAGTTTGAATCATTTCACTGCCATCATAATCTGTCATCAGCAGCAACATTTGGTGTGACATGATGATTGGCACCACTATCAGCAATCCATTCCTCTTCATTGTCAAAAATATCAGCAGCAACAAGCATAGCACTCAAATTTGGAGGAGGTGCTCTTCCTTGGTAGGTAATATTAAGTCTCTGATTGCAAGTAGTAGCAATGTGTCCTGGAATTTGACAAATCTGACACTTCTCAACTTGAGAAGTTCCTCTGCTATAATTTTGTCTACCAAATATAGATGGATTAGGATGTCTACCACCATTAGCATATCCTCTTCCTCTATAAGCTCCTCTGTTGGAATTGTAATTGCTTGAACCACCTCTAAAGGCACCTCTAGATGGATGAGCCAAAAAAGCCTTAGAATCAGATTCATTCATGAAGTTTGCTCTCTTATTTCTTGCTTGAACAACAGACTCTTCACTCAAGAAGCTGTTGTGGAGTTCAATACTAGTAACAGGAGGATAACGATGCCTCATAGAAGTAATAAAAGATATATAATCATCCTTAAGAGCATTAAGAGTAATAGTAACCAGATCTCTGTCAGAGACAACATCACCTGCAGCAGCTAGCTGATCTAATAAGATATGAATTTCATTGATCAATTGAGGTACGGTACGATCTCCTTGAGTAATGTTGAGCAATCTGGTTCGTAATTGAATTGAGTGAGAGGCTGAAGATCTAGCAAATCGTTGTTCAATACTTTTCCAAAGTTGATGAGCTGTTGTAGACTTGAAAAGTAAAAAATAACTTTAGGTTCAACAGTTGTATTTATCCACATTCGAATTGTAGCATCAACATCAATCCAGTCGGTGTATAGAGGATTTTCCACTTCACTGGCTTCATTCCGAGGAGTAGTGTAGCGAGGTCGACAAGGGAAAGATCCATTCGATATTTTTCCAAGCGGTACCGTTGAATGACTGGATCCATAAGATTTCTCCAGGTAATATAATTTCCTTCATTGAGTTTAACAGTGATGAAATTTTGTAATTGATTGAGAGAGACAGAAGAAATAGTGCGAGAAGTTGCATTAACCAATGTTGAATTAACAGAGGATGAAGGAAATTCAGCAATCATAAATTTGATAAAAGAAAAAAGAAGATCAAAAGAAACAGCTCAAGTCAGAAGAGATATGAGCTAAAGAAGGTTCGAAAACCAGATTAAAACTTGAAATCAAGTTATGGGTAGTAGGAGAACTTGATAAAGAAGTAGATCTGAGTAAAAACAGATCAAAAAACAGATCAGAGATCGAATAGATTGATAGATTTACTTCTCTGGAAACACCAACATAATATAAAAAATAGCTCACCAAGGAAGCGGAGGATGAAATTGATATCAGAAAACAAACAAAAACGTATCGAGAAGAGTTAATCCTAACTCTAACCAGTCTGATACCATGATAACATGATGCTGGTGAATCAGAGTGTTTTCATTACAGAGAAGAATTCTGGATAAAAATGTTACAGACCAAATGAAAAACAAATGATTAGTATTTAAACTAATCCTAACCGATTAAACAAAGACTATCTGCACACACGTATAAGACACACAAGTGCATATGTATGAGTCACACGAGTATAGTGAGCATCACACGATCAGCACGTGACGAAGTCAGTTATCCTTCACCTCTGTAATCTCCTTAACCTGCACTGCTTCACTAGCTATGCTATTAAACAGAACCTTTCTTAATCTAAATGTAGAAGAGTGCAAGAGGAATTTGGTGGTCATCCAGATGCTTTTTTTTTCCAAATTCTACTGTGAAGTCTGTAGGTAAAAGCTTATAGAGTGGCATTTTAAAGTGTGCTGATGAAGTAAAACAAAATACAACATTGCAGGTCAATTCTAGAAATAGGACTCTGTTTTGGAAAGATGCATGGTTAAATAGACAAGTTTTAAAGACTTTGTTTCCTTCATTGTATCAAATCAGTAGAGTACAAGTAGCTACAATACAAGAGTGTCTGAATAATGAAGATGGAAACATTTGGGACTTGGAATTCTGCAGGGAAGTGGAAGATGTAGCTCATTTGATCACAATGCTCTCTAATTTTATTGCAAATGCAGGTGAAGATAACAGGATTTGGTAGCAAGGTAGAAAACAATTCTCAGTCGCGGAGTGTTATAAAGCCTTAAAAGTCGATGGACTCATTTTTTTTTATTTTTTTTTTAATGGAAATTTTTTATATTGATGAAAAACAGAAATACAAGCCTAGGAAGATATCAGCATACTAGTTACATTTTGATCAAAAAGCATACTAGTTACATATGAAGAGTATCTTCCCATTTGAACAAGATTTGGTTTACATCAAAGAATTTAAACACATCTGTTTCATGAACCAAAGCACCATGTCTTGTTTAATCATCAAACATAGCTCAACAGCTTCCTTAGCTCCATTTGCTATGTTATTCCTCTCTTTCCACAATCTCCATAAAATGTCATATATGATCACCTCCCAGATTTTTTTGCATCTGCCAGTCAATCTATTTGAACTCCATTGCTGAAAGCAAGTCAAAACATTTTGTGGACATACCCAACCAACTCTGAAAGCATCAATAAAACACCCCCAAACTTCAAAAGCATAAGAGCAATGTAAGAATATATGATCAGCTGTTTCATTTTACAGAGCAGACACATTTTATTTTTTATGTTCACCTTTCTCCTTTTCAGCATTGTCCTTGTGGGTAAAGATTTGTGGAAATTAGCCCAAAGCATGAAAATAATTTTTGGTGGCACCCTCTTCTTCCATAAATACTGATCAAAATTGCAATCTCCAGCTTGATGCATAACTATATCATAGCATTTTCTAACTGAATTATTGTCAGGAAAAACTACAACATCTTCTTCTTCTGACATTGAATGAACTGGCCCCAATTCATTACAAAGGAGATCCCATTGTTTGGAATCCAAAAATACCTGAAAAGGTAATCTTCTTTGTTTGGAATCTATGTATGGAGCAGCACCAACAATGGATACTTTCAGGAACACAATAGTGATGAATTGTTGTCTACTCTGCAAGAAGGCAGCTGAATCAAACAATCATTTATTCCTTCAGTGTGGAACAACTAGGGATGTGTGGTTGTATTTTCTAAAAACTTACAGGTTGAAGTGGGTGTTTCAAGAATCAGTGAGGAAGGCCTTATGGGAATGGAACAAGAAGAAAGGAGCAACATTAAAGATCAGTAGAAGAATTTGGGATATTTTGCCCTTTGCTATCGGGTGGGCAGTGTGGATGGAAAGGAATTCAAGATACTATAATGGAAAGTATCTCTGGAGGGCATCATCAACAATGTCAAGGTTCTGATTTTCAATTGGTGTACTGGCACTAACATTTTTTCAGGTTACTCTTTGCATTTAGTTTTAAACAATTGGGAAGCTGTAATGTATTAATAATCTTTTCTGGTGTAATTTGTACTCTGGTATAATCGAGTACATTGTGTTGGTAAACTATCAAGATTGAGCCCTTGGCATCATAATATCTTAAAAACACTTGAACAGAAAATAATGAGAAAAAAAACACGGGAGAAACAACAGAATTTTGACTGGTTGTCTATGGTTATTGAGTAAGAATAAGATAACTATTTTTGTTACTTTCCACAAACACAAACGTCAAAACCATCAAGAACCATGGATGGCAGCCTGGCAAATCAGTTCTTTAAATCTCGTGCGGCACATTCGGTCAAAATGTCCAGAAATCCCCGAGGTAACTGCAAGTTGGCCCAACCCATTGAAAACATTAGTGTGTCATCCTTAGAATTATATTTTTGGATATGGAATACCATCAATGTCGCTTCTATAGAGAATAGTACAAATTAAATTATTTTGTAAAAGAAGAGGTTACATGGGTGTAAGTTTACCTCATTCATCTTCTCCACCAATGCTCCTTCATGAGGGATGGCTTCATGCTCATCCGATTCACTATCATCTCCATGAGAGGTGGCTTCATGCTCATCCGATTTAGTATCATCTCCACTATGGTTGGCCTCATGCTCTTCAAATTTAACACCATCCACTTCAATATAATCAAGAACTACCTCCACTGAATCTCTTATCCCGGTAATTAACGCCGCGATTCCTTTGGGTAAAAGATAGATACTCCCTGAAACACGCTGAAGAAAATCAACTTGGTAAGAGACGATGACACGTAACAAGCACACACGAAATATTACAAATTAATAGTCATCTAAAAACATTATGACAAACCTAAAATGTAACAGCAGATTATACACACTAAAAGAAGATTATACTCTCTCCGTCTCACATTACTCGAGCTATCTTAATTTTGCACAATTTATAAGATATCACTATATAACATGAAAAAGTATGTAAGAAGACTCACCAAATCTTTGCATAGGTCCTTCAATGGCTCTTCCTTATCAGCATAGTTTGGAAACTCAAATAACTTGTGGAATCTAACAGTGACAAGGGGAGAAGTAACAGGAGGAGAAGGAGTAGGAACTTCAGTCGATGATGTACTCAATGGTTGAACATGATTTAGAACTCTCAGGAAATGATTGAAGTTCTGAGAAGTAGTAGAAGAGTTTTGCATTTCGGCTAATAGTAAAACTAATTCATTTGTGTATCTCTCAACTTTGTCTAAATCTCCAATTTCCTTGTACTGCCTTATTGCATGATCGAGGCATTGAATGGCATGCTTATCATCTGTTAGAAATGTACGAACGTTATCACACTAATCCAAATAAAAAATCTAAAGAATGAAAATGTTCATGTAATGCAGAAACTTCATGGGGGGTGCCGTATCGTGTATCCATGCGTAGGGACACGCTATACGACACTGACACTCCATGGACACACCCATGGTATTAAAATTATATTATGCACACCTACAAGAGCATGTGCTAGAAGTGCTTAGATTTGTAAAAATGAAGGATGAGTATATATAGAATCTTAGAGTCAATTTATTACATGGTATATAGAACCTATAAGAGTCAATCTATTACATGGTATACTCATATTTTCACAATAGAGGAGTTAAAAGTGATATACAAGATGTGAGACAAACATGGTGTACTATATATGAGAAGACGAATCATATTTCTTTCCATTCCAATCACTAAAAATCACAATATATTCGTGTATATGCTGTTTCCTCGTATCATGAATTTTTGGTTTTCCGAAACGGACACACGGATTCCACTCCATTTCGGACACCCGTGGCCGTATGTGTGCAACCCAGTGTAATAGTATGTATCTGTTCTCTTCTTGTATATGGTAAGGTAGTTAACTAATACATACCTCCAGCTGATTTATAAAGATCCCATGCATTCAAAAATGCTAGAGCAGCAGAATTCTCGTTTTCCAACTTTAAGTAAGACATGACTGCTCCAAGTGAGGCCTCGGCTGCCTTACTCCCTATAACAATACATTTCCTATTAGATATTTATCATATTTACTAATAAGACGGTAGTAAAGTATAAACATACTTACATAGCTTGATGCTTTCGTAATGAAAACGTGCCTTCTCATAAAGGTCAGCAGCTTTTTGGTACCTAGGACCACCAGAACAACGTCCAGGCTTGCGGTTTAACTCTGTAGCTGCTTTTTGCATCATTTTTTCAGCTATTACTTTGGACACCATTGAACCCCTAAAACAATTTATACACAAATCAACAGCAATATTGCAACAAACCCTTCTGTAAGAATGTAAATTCTAAACATCAACAACGACATGGGCATCACCAATTTTCTTTAAGTCGATGTTTTATCATGCAGCAGAGTGTAACTATATAATGAAGGAAGAGGAATGGAAGAGGTACCAATCTTTTGGATAATCAATGCGGGCAATTTTCGAGATGAGAACAGCGATCTGGTTTCAACAAAACAGATAAATGATTAATTGAACCCAACATGGATTATCTTCTATTTCCCAGGCTACATTAAAACACAATAACACTGAATATTGAAACTAGCATACATGATACATTACTTGAAAGTCTTAGAGATGGCAAAAATTAAAAATCCTTATGCTTTGTTTAAAGAAACAAAAAAATATGTGTGCATAGAGAACTGCTTATTTCAGCAGATCTTGGACAAGGAAGCTCACACACTACGCTACCTAGCTCCAGTTGATTTGCAATCAGCTAATGTTCATTATGCACAAACTGCCCTCTACAATCTTGCTATGTCGCAACTTAATAATAATTTCGAGGGTAAAGTACTCAACTTCTCGACGGACAGGATATCCAACAAACTAACCATCAGGGTTCTTTCTCAATCTCACATTTATAGAAGTTGAGATTCACAATCTCAGGAATGACTATAAATGTAAACAGCATAATGACATTGATACACTTAAATTAAGCAGTTTGGTTATTTCATGATGAGTAATGATAAATTTCAAATACATAATCTATGAATAGATGTAGAGCACTAACAGCGCCTGTCAACCAATTCAACTTCTGCTACACTTTTGATCTCATCTACCTGCCATTCATCTAACCTGGTGAAAAATACACGACTTGCACTCAGCGTGGCACCTACAAGGATTTCCTAATCCTGGGGACTGATGATACGGGTTTGGGGAAGATACTGCCACCATAGAAATGCTAGTTTCTAACATAAATCCTGGTTTGTTTGAATCAGAACTGGAGGTTTCAAATCCAGCACCTAGCCAATTGCACTCTTACATGTGTATATGTAAACTAAATTGATCAAAACAGGCCTTAAACCGATCAAACCACTGCAATAGCCTTAAATTATCCTATGAAAACAGCAATCAAAACCTCAATTAGGTTATTTTTATAGAAACATAACAAACACCCAAAAAAAAAAATCAAGAGAAATAACAAATCTAACCAAGAAGAAACAAAATTCCATATTCCATATGAAACTCAGAATCTAACGCATCAAATATGAATCAAACAAGAATGAAAACTTAAATATTATATATTGCACAGTGAATCCCTAGATTGATTCAAAAAAAGAATCCCTAGATTGATTCAGAATACTTAACAATCTAAGAAGATGCGGAAATATACAGACTCGAGATGGAACCCTAAATCTTCTTACCTTATTACCTTATCAGAGAAACCAAGTTTGTGTTAAGAATCAATCGTCTTTTCTCTTCTCTACGAGGGAAGTAAAATGTGTACCGAGTCTGAGTGTCGACAAAAGTTAATTTAGTACTAATAATAAAAACATTCTCTCTTCTTATTATTAATGAAAGAAAATTAGTAGTAATAATTAATTAGTGGTAAGGAAGAGGAAAGTGCGAATAGAACATTCTTATTATTAAATAAACTAAATTAATAGTAGTAGTAATAAGGGAAAGTGTGGTTTCGGGATGAAGTAGGGTTTTGGGATCGGTTTGACTTTATTTTATTTTATTTTATTTTATTTTCGAAGGAAATGACCATTTTTATAAGATTAACATGTGCGACTGGCACACGCTCAACAAGGATACTACCTGAGCTTCCAGAATAGATAACGGGTACCCCACGAGTTAAGTTGGACGGCTAAAGTTTTCTTTTTTTTTTTGAAACGAAAGCCTGTTATGTATTTATAAGATTCGAGTTACAGGAGTGCACAACTCGTTGTGTGAGTACATCATATATATCCTTGTAGAAGATTTGTTGCACAAAAAAAGGTGTACCCAAATTCCAGATAACTGTTGTGATGGGGCAATGATTATAAATCTGTCATCGAACCACTGAAGAAGCTTCTGTGATTGTCTACCAAGATCAAACACATTATGTACGTCAAGATAGCAATGACACAGACCCCAAGAAACCGAGTTCGGCCGTGTTGCCAAACTGCCGATGCTGAGGTGAAGACCATCATCTTCTGTTTTGATCTCCTCTAGAGGCTGATAAGAAGCTGGAACCATACATGACGCTTGCTAAGAGCAAGCACTATGGTTCCCTTTAGATAGAGAATTCTCTATTGAATAGAGATAGGCAACTACTATGATGCAAAATTTCTCTATTGAATAGACATAGAGATGGACTTCTCTATTGCATGCTACCAATCCGTAGCAGGCAATAACAATAGAGATGCGAGGCGGAAATCCAATTTCCGCAAAAAACTTTTTACGGAAACTCGATTTCCGCCCAAAAGTCATGCGGGAATTGGATTTCCGTCCCATAAATATTACCGTTTGACCTTTTTTTCCTTACACCCCCTCTACACCTCAACATCTAACCATCCATCTTTCTATTTTTTCATGACCGTCAGATCCCCAACGACTCTTTTTTCAAAATTCAAAAAAAAACTATCCGTTGGGATCTCTTCTATATAAGAAAATTCACCCTCTTTGACAAATCCACCCCAATTAATTTTGTTTCCATTGATTCCTTCTTTCTCCCTTCAAATTTTCAATTTTTTTTCATCACCAAATCAAAATGGCGACCAATTATACCGAGTTTGAAGATCGTGCTATTACTAATTCTTTCATTCGTGTATCAATGGAAAATGTTGAGGGGCTACTAGGAGAGACGCCGTTTTGGAGTCGTGTTTTTAGCTTCCAAAAGCACGTTCAACATCCTTTCTTTTGGCCATTTGGTACCTATTAAACCTAACATATTCCGGAATGTCTAGTGTTACTGGGTAAGCTTGTACAATTGTCTTCAACCTCGGGTAGATACCATCAGCTAAGAAATAACCCACATGTTGTATTGGTGTCCATTGATGACATAGTTAACCGAAGGAGAGTAACCACTAAGAAGCGAATCAAAAAGGGGAGAGTGGGCCAAAACATTCAAGTCATTGTTTGCGCTGGGCATTCCAAAAAAAGCATGCCAAAACCATAAATCATATGAAGCCACCGCCTCTAATATCAAAGTACTAACCTTTTCTTTGCCCCTATGTAGTCCTTGCCAAGAAACCGGACAATTCTTCCATTTCATATGCATACAATCCACACTAGCAAGCATTCCAGGAAATCCACGGGCGGCATTCTCTGCTAGCAACCTTCTAATATCTTCGGTAGTAGGTTCTCGCAGGTACCTAGGTCCAAATATGGTGCATATGTTGGCACAAAATCTATTTACATAGTAATGTGTTGTGGTTGCACCCATACGAGTGTAATCATCTAGACTATCAGCAACAATACTTTTGCACAAAGATTTCATCACAGCAACCATCTTCATGTGAGGAGAATGTCCCGGAATACGAGCTGCATCTAGACGTTGTGGCCATTCTTCATCCTCTTCACAAAGTTTGAAGAGAATTTTCTCGAACAAACCTCAACTCATGCCTAAACGGTGTTTGAATTGTCTTGCAGTATAAGTCCCACCAGTTGTAAAGTAATCATACATCATTTGAGCATCAGCTCTCTTTCTATCACGCCATAGGTGTTGGCGTGATTGCACTTGGATAAGCACCGGTTGTCTAAGCCTATGTCTCCGGGCATCCAATTCTACCATGCGATGCAGCAAAATAATTTCTTCATCATCATCACTCGATGAAGCAAAATTGAGACCGTATTTCGCATTCAAACACCCACGAATCAAACTCATTGCACCTTTACAAGCATGAATTTTAAGTCAATTTATATATTCAACACCAAAACTCTTTCAATACCACAAGCATTAATCAAAAATACACCATACAACAACAAAAAATCAATGAATTTTAACGATTCATTTTAAAATCAAAGGAATTATGATAATCAAATTAAAATTGGATTGTATAAACCCTAGATAAGATTTACTAACTTTGTGGATGAAATTTCAAATTGAATGATGCAAAAGAATCGCCTTCGAAATGTTAGTAAACCCTTATAATATCACGGAAATATTCTAACTGGTTATCTTCAAAATCGAAAGGGGGCGATTATCTATTTTCTTTGAGTGAAGAGAGAGAGTGGAGAAGTAGTGAGAAATGAAGTTCAGGTCGAAGGGTTTTCTGTATAGAAACCTATTCTTTACGGAAATCGGATTTCCGCACAGAAAAGCTGCGGAAATTCGATTTCCGTCTCGAAATAGCTAAGACGACTGTGGTTGCCATTTTTCGCCATTTCTGCCATCCTCTCTATTTAATAGGGATGGCTTGTGGCACTATAGTGCTTGCTCTAATACAAACGACTAGAACAAGAAGAAAGTTAACAACATACAACACTATGAATACGAAAGCAAATATATAAAAAAACATCTAACGTAGACTCTAACACACACAAACGACATAAAACAAACACGACGATTAGACCGAGTACCATACATTCCATCGCACACAAAGCCAGGTAGTTAATTGATGACATGGAGAATTGATTATCAAAGGATTGTAACTGTAGAAGACCGTTGAGAGTAATGTAGAAGTCCATTAACACGAGCCAGCTTGCAAAGAGCAACATCAAATACCAAAGTGCCTCCCTAGATTGACATGGCTAAAGTTTTCTTACTTGGTGTGACCAACTCTAAAAAATTTGACCCACATATAAATTGTCTAACCCACGTATACAGAGAGAATAAATGAATTTCTATTTTCTTAGGTTGGAAATAATAAAGTGAAAATATATGACTTTATTTTGATAACTATAAAAGGAAAAAAGAATATGAATATGTTTCCAATTATAGATAGTATTTTTTAAGGGTATATTTGAGAGTTTGTTAGAGAAATACAGATATAATTAGAAGTTGAGTACAATTTTTTGGGACAAATAAAATAGTAATTAGGACACTTAAAATGGGACAAATGAAGCGGTAGCTAACTAGTTGTTTTCATTTTAAAGTTGGCTTGAAATTTAAACGAAAATGCTTAGTGCTGCCCTGCAGCGCCTAGCCGCTTGGAAATTTGAAGTCACGGGAAGGGAGATGCTAAAGACCCAGAACCGTACATAGTACATACAACAGTAATGAGCTGGTTTTACTCAGTCTCAGACAGTCTGCAGGTTGACGAAAAGACTAGTATTTCGTCCTAGTTACTTTATGGACCCATGGCAAACTGATACGTGTTTACCATCCTAGAGATTTCAAATCTCTATGAAAATTGAACGGTCATTAAAGCTTTGCCATCACAATTCTTCTGCACATAAATAGTAAAAGGTGTGTGAAAGTAAGTAGTCTTCAAGGTGCTGCCTTAATTTGCTTGTTGATCCTGAAAAGATTGAAAGCTTAGAAGAAAAAAAGAAGAAGGTAATCTCACTCTAAATGCTTGTCACCATATTTCTTATTACCATTGCTCTTCACACATGTGATCTTTGATTTTCTATGTAGAGTGAATCATTGTGTCTAGGCCTAGATCTTAACCAACCCATTTAGCTCAAGATTCCTCAATCATCTATTGAATACTCATTTGGAGCCAAACCCTTTTGATGCTGCTGATACATTGTTAGACCTACATGCTTGGATGCTTGTTGTTATATATGCTGTTACTTGTATTGATTAAAGTGAAGCTGAAACCTCAATTTTGCTTGGAAGTGATCTTTTGAAACTTTTGCTGTATTTTTGAGTAATGCTGGTCAGTTACTTGTACAGCCGTCCATTGAAAGTTTGAAGTTGTTTTGCATTTCAGTTACTTTCACCATTTCTCAATTCCTTGGAGTCCTGCTGCAACTATAAAATCCAGAGAAGAAAAAGAAATTACTAGTAAGGTATAACTGTACTCTTTTGCTTCTGGGTTTTTATGTTTTGTCTTCAATTTTCTATGTTATGCAAAGTCTAAATAGTAGTGTTGCAATCTTTGATTCTCATGCTCTGATTCATGACATGTGTTAGTGTGTGATTTTGAAGGTTTATAATTAATGGAAACCATTCGGATTCAGTTTGTGGTCATTGCACTCCACTTGTGTGTCGGGTATGCTAATGTATACAAGTATCGTTCAATCACTATGCTTCTGATTCTTTCACTCGGTTTCTATACTGGCTTAGAGGGCATATCCATCGGAGTTGAAGGTAATTCTATTTACTCCATCAACTGTTAATTTGTTAGGAGGTTGTCATAGCTTCATCATGAATTCATGTCTCAATAGTATGTTTTTTTATTCGATTTTCCAGATAATGAAGCACATCCATGGAGAAGCTTACCACTGTACAAGATATATGTAGCCCCTGGCATGGGATTTCTACTGTTCAAGTTGTTTCCAGACATGCCGTTCTGTGCACCCATAGCTTACTTACTTGCATCCTTTGCTGCATGTCCGTTTGGAATAGCCATAGGTACTCGTATTGATGCCACCACTGAAGGAAAAATTGCTGATTGCATATTTGTTATCAATGCGGGTTTTGCTTTTGGAATTTTCATCTATGACACCATGCAGACCGTTTCCAAAGGCTTCAAACCACGCAAAACTGATTACTTGAGGGTGTTTGCTTCGGGGCTTGCAGGTGTGGGAGTGTTGGCAGTCATGTTCTTGGTTTGATATTGATGTTGGTAGTAACAGGGAATGTCATGCTTATGAACTTTTTACTTGTGTGAACTCTGTCTGTAGGGGTAAGGGTGATAGATTTTAACTTAGTTGAGATTTTACAACTTTGAATTTAAAATTTGTCGCGGAGAATTTAAATGACTGAGATCTCAGATGTGTGCTATAAACTTTTGTTACCTTTTCTTTTCTCTTCGTTTGTTGGATGACCCAAATATTTCAGGACCAAATTAACCAGAGGCCGAAAACATGTTTTTGTCTCAGGCCAGAAATCACTTTTAACTGTTGAAATATTGCATCTCCTCCAACCAGATATGATGAAACATTGCATCTCTAGAATGCTTACACCTGAACAATTACAACAGTGTTTAACTCGAAAAGTCATCGACATTGAAGCACGAAATCAACTACAATATGACACCTTTTTTTTTTCTTCGGCTGCCATATTACAAAGCATATTAACTTGAAACGATAAAAGTTGCATTTCTCGGACTCTTATATTTTTCTGTGTCCCAAGAAGCTATTGTATCTCTCGATGCTTTTTTACTAGGTCGAGCGAATGTTCAGCAAGTTGCTGCGGGGATATATATGCATTTTTTTTCATGAAAGAAATAATTGTACCCAAGCACTGTGGTTGCCATAAAGCAGCTAAAATGGTGCGGCCATCCAGTGACCGCCAAAAACCAACATGCGGCTACTTAGTAGCCGCAATCCAGAAGAAAAAAACCCCGATATTTCGGTTACAAACTAGGATTTTGATAATAAAACTAAAAAAAAAACAATGCGGCTACCCAGTAACCGAAACGGTTACTCAGTGGCCGAATCTGATTGGCACCCAGTAACCGGACCTTGCTGCTTAATTACAATGTTTGGCTAAAATGTGGAACTTTTAACCACTTTTTGCACCTTTAGTGTCCCATAGTGCTTGCTTTGATAGTGTACAATTATTCTTTGAAGATATCACATGGGCCCAGAGAATTTTCAAAGGAAAGATCTCGTCTTTGGGCCCATGTGATATCTTCAAAATTCTCCACTCCTCGAGCAAGAAGCTTTGCTTCTGTTTCAAATCGGAAAAACTCAACAGTGAAGAAGCAGATTTCGAGTGTTGTTATTAGGAGGGAAGAAATCGATATGAGGAGGGTAAGAAATTGGGTGGAAATAAAATTTAATTAATATTGACACAAAATTTAATTGTCTACATTAACCGTTGTCTATGAGGAGGGTAAGAAATCTCTCTAAAGATCTGCCGTCATCAAACAACCAATTTCTTGTAATTTTTTTATTAGAAAATAAATTTTCAAATTAAAAGTAAAATCAATAGGGAAAAATATAAACCTAAAAAAGTTAGAGTGTCATCAAACTGATTCATTCATACCGAAAATTATCGGACAAGTTCAAATTTTGACGTTGACAATCAGATCGTCTTGAGTTTTCTTGTTTCTCGGAATTTGAAAAAATTCTTCGTTTAGCGATATAATTGATTAAATTACATGCAATTTTTATTTTCATCGGCGGAGGATTTGATTGTGACGTGAACTTTGATTGTCTAATATGGATTATTCTTTGTCAATCGAAATGAAATTTTTTTTATCGGAACACGTCCATCCATTTTTGGCATAAGGAAGAATCTTTGTAGAACCTTGAACATATCTATTTTTTACAAATTCAAGATAGAATCTTCGTCCAAACACTGAAAATATCCCCTTTTTGCAGTATTTCTTTAATTACATTATTACCCTTGCGACTAACCTGCTTGATATTTTGCGGTCTTTCGTTAATGACATTATTATCCTTGCGAGTAACCTGCTCGATATTTGCCGTATTGCATTAATGACATTATTACCCTTACGAGTAACTTGCTCGATATTTTGCGGTATTTCTTTTATGGCATTATTGCCCTTGCGAGTAACCTGTTCGATATTTTGCGATATTTTGTTATGACATTATTACCCTCGCGACTTCATATTTTGCGGTATTGCACTAATATTATTATACTACCCTTGCGAGTAACATGTTCGATATTTTTGCGTTATTTCGTTAATGACATTATTATCCTTGCGAATAATTTTCTCGATATTTTGCGGTATTTTGTTAATGACATTATTACCCTTCCGAGTAACCTGCAAAAAAATTTATACTAATTTTGTTAATTAAATATTTTATACTACTTTAGGAGGGAGATGGTACTAGTCGGATGAATATTTGAGAGGGAAAAATCAATTTGACAAAAAAAAATTGTTTCCTTCTTCGTTATATTAAAACAACCATTAAATTTTTTAAAACTCTAATTTGAATTAATTTTTTTATGATTTCCATTTTTCTTCTTTCTGAAACTGTTCGTCATGGAAGCCTAGATTATAAATTTACATCAAGGTTTAGCTTAAAACAATTCAAAGCTTTAATTATGATAAGTAGTATAAAATTTGGTTTTCCAATCTTGTTAAACAAACGAATCACAATTACTCGAGGAGTTGATCCTGCAAATATCATCCTTGTTATTTAGGTGTGTGCTTGATTAGTCTTCAAGTTCGCCAAACAGATTTGATGCCCAATAAAGAGGCAACGGAGTGGTGTTCGAAAAAAGAGGCGTGAGAATGTTGGTCGATGGTTTTGGAGGAGAAATAAAGTTAATAGTTTGGATTTTAAGAATTTTATTAGAGTGGTCCCAATGGTTTGATATAAACAATAGCTTTTTTTTTTTTATTAGTTGTAATTAGGGATATTGGGAGTGAAGATTAAGAGGGGCAGGAAATAGAGAAAACATGGGTTGTGAATAGGGAAAACCAAAAGGGGGGGGGATCTTTAAAAGAATGTAAGAAGAATTTGAAATAAAGAAAAAATTAAAGGAAAAAAGATAATATGAAAAAATCATGGATCTATAAGTATTTACAGAAAAACCTAGCTATGTAACGTATGTAAGCGTTGCTTAATTATTTTAGAAAATATTGAATTGAAGCGACGCATGTGCCCAACGTCTATATCCGTTGCAGAGACGAAAAGCAAACATGGTAAATAGGCTGATATGTATCCTTTGTGTCCAGTTCTGATTGTTGGAGGAATTGTTGTGGTTCCTTTTGTATTTTTTTATCCAAATAGAAATGTGATTGTTGGAGGAACTGTTGTGGTTCCTTTTGTATTTTTTATTCAAATAGAAATGTTTAATGGGGCAATATTTCAGATTTTGTAGTTAGCTTTTTGTTGGTTGTTGTTTAATGTAGTTTTTTTTTTTTGTAATTCTGTTGGCTCTTTTTCGTAGAACATTTAAGTATTTTTCAATCAATAAAAATGTGTGAATCAGCAAAAAAATACTATGATATTTCTGTCCATTTAGTTAAAAATCTAGATTTCACAGAATTTTGCATTCCGGAATGAAAATGCAAAACACCAAAATCGCTTATGTCCATGATGCATTTCTAGTAGCATACATATTATTACCGACCGGTGTGGGTTTCGGCAAACTTGACTGTTGATCTGACTGTTAACAACTATCATACTCCCCCGTCAATACCTCAAGCGGCGTTAACAACCGTAAGCCACGTGGTAATCGGTCCATAAGACACGTGATAGTCCCACGTCAATACCGTAAGCGGCGTTATCACGTGCAAATATTTCGTGCGTTAAAATCTTTTCTTGTTCCTTCCGCCCCCAAATTCAGTGGAGACTCACTGGAGAGGAAATCGAACTGTAAAACCCTAACCCAAACGAAAATCTCAGTCTCATTCCATCACTCATTTTCAGTCTCCACTGAATTGTGTGAATAAAAATGTGTGACTCACCAATTCCAGGTAAGATTTCAAAGTTAATCTAGCTTTTTCTGCTGATTGTTGCATATTAGAAGATATGATTCTTGCGAATTTCTGATTCTTTATGAAAAAGATTTCATTTGATTTTTCATGTACACGATAATAGATTTCACTGTATAAATTCCAATTCATCAGTATAACAAAAATGTTTGGTATGTGTTGATGATGATCCTCTAGTATTGAGTATAAGCAAACCACAAAACTGTTCCCCTTTCCTGGAGAAAAATCTAACTACCAAGACAGCAAGTGGTGCAAGCCTCTTCACTGCAATATTTATAGGAATCTTAAGACCCAAATACCAACGTTTTGCTTTCTAAGGCCGTCTCTCTCGCTTTGTATATTTTGTTTCAATTTCAAGTATGTATTTTCATTGTTCCAGGTACCACTTGTTGGTCTTTAGTTGTGTGATGTGTCTCTCTTTCTTTGTATATTTTCTTTTTCAGGCATCTCTCTCGGAAAAATGGACAAAGTGACGATAGGAAGTGCAAGTGCAAGCCTTCTTCGTGCTGCGTGTGAAGGGAACCTTTTACATCTGACAGGTAAAATTTCTTTATTTTCTTTCGGTTCTTGGGTTTTTATGTTGATGTTTCAGTGAGATGCTGGTTGAGTTTTGTTATTTTTTCTTGGAATTCAGTATTTGCAGCGGCACTAGCCCAGAAACTTCAAAAGGGGTTACCCGTAATACTGGAGCATACTAGGGATAAAGAGGGTAGACGTGCTATACATTATGCTGCTGCTGGGGGCAAACAAAATGTTCTCAAGTACTTGCTCGAAGACATAAAAATTGATGTAAATATAAAAGACAAGTCAGGTAACATTGGATATTTAGATTTCTTGGGTTTTAAATTCCTTATTCTTCTTACAAACAGGTTATATTAGCATCAGATTTTCTTTTTTTGGTTACCATTGCATGCTAGTTAATTTGGTTACAAGGGATTTCTTGATATTTTCTGTTCGATAACACTTTGTGAAACTTAGTGCTCAGGATTTTTAGAAATGATCTATGAGAAAATGAGAAAGTACAAAGCCATAGCCTTATATTAGATGGCAATAGGCGGTGGAGATAGTGTGAAAGGTGGGACAGCAACAATGATACATTTGCTACAGCAGAATTCAGTTTACTGAATTCTGTTACAGTTGTAGCAGTTGCTGTACTATCGAACGGAAATAAGTGGAAATTACTAACACCCTATTACACTCTATACAAACTTATAGTATTGGCACACTTATAGCTCTCACACTCACCCTCAAGCTGATAGTCCTGACAGGCGACATCAGCTTGACCAACATCTTTCCTACAATAGAACCTATGAAGTGCAAGTCTGGTACAGTCTTCAAGCTGTAGAAATAAGCCTTCATTTCTGTTGTCTTGACAGCAACCAGTGCAAAGAAATACAGTTAGCCTTTCACCAAATAGCCTGCAATATCCTTGAGAAAAGAACCAACATATATAGCAGACATAAAGATATGCACACAACAGATAAATGGATCTCCAGAAAAATGCAGAAGCATCCTGCACTGAAATGAATTGAGCTATAACTTAATAATTTGTCCATAACGCCTTGGAAGTAGATGATGCAGAGCACAGTTCTCGAATGACATATGACAAACCTTAGGAGCTAGTACCCAATCCAAAGCAATGAAGTCTGAGACAATAACATCATGTTCAATAGAAGCTCTCCCTAAGTCAGAAATCTTCCTTAAGCTAAGACAAATATAAACCATCAGATATTTGTTATCCTTCATCTTTCCTTTGTCCCAAACCATTCTATGCACAACACACTTAGACTCATAACCAGACACCAAACAACACATTTTGCTGAATGGTAAGGTGATACAACACACTTGCTAGCTCAAAACTTCCCGAGGCAATACTGTAATCTGTCAATTTAGATAACCAATTTGATATAGCAGGAATAATATTACAAGGGATTTGTTGATAATTTCTGTCTTCTTATTCCCCATACCCCTATAACAATTTGTATTGCAACCATTTTTTCTGTAAGTTTTTATGGCATTGGGAAAACCGCTAACTGATGTGTATCTAGAGATCCTAGAACAGATTGCGTGAGAATTGTTCTTTGTGGTTGATTGACACATCATTGAATTTGATTTGATGTGTGTGATTGTATTTGTAGGCAAAACACCCCTGTCTCATGCAGCCATAGAAGGACGTCCCAATATCATCTCATATCTTATGAGAATGGGTGCAAACCCCGAGATACCTAACAATCGAAATATGTATCCTCTACATCATGCTGCGATGAGAGGTAGCTTGTTTGTTTTGTAGATTTCCATGTGTTATTCTATCATGTCACAGTAGTCTAATGAGTTCTCAATGGTTTTCTTTTTGTTGCAGGACATAACGCTGCCATAGTCGTGTTACATTTGTTCTGGAAAGATTTAAAAACGGACGTCACCAATGATTTTGGCTCACCCCTGCAGTTTGCTTGCGCGTATGACCAACATGATACCGTGAGCATGCTTCTTACGAAGTATAAAGCCAATGTAAGTAGCATATGTTTGGTTTATGTTTGTTAGCATTAGCATGCTTGTAAAGTGTCTCGTTTATTTCTCCAAGGTAGGGGTTCACTAAATCTACCTTTCATATTCTTTGCAGCCCAACTTGATCTTCCATGGGGTGAGTACTCCCATTCATGCATCAATAAGATCCAGATGTTCGAAATGCGTGCAGCATTTACTCAAGGTTGGATATTCCCTGTTACACTTTTGTTGAACTTTGTTACATTTCAGAATTAGACTGTCATGTACCTAGCCTAGGGGAAGGGTGCCTTTATAGTGTTGATGGCGGTGTCTGCCCTTATCTTTAACTAGTGCTTTTATATGTTTTTATAGTCAAGTCAGATGTAGCCACGTGTTGCCTTGTTAGTTGTTAGATTTAGGTTGGCTGAGTTTCAGCTTTAAAAGCTCAGAAGAGTCTGTATTGGAAGGCATGAAAAATCATCAATAGAAATCGTTAATCAATTTAGAGGCCGGGTTCTTCTGAACCGGAAGGCTTAATCCATGAGGGTTAGGAGGTTACCCAAATCCAGTCTTGTCTATACCAGCCGGTATACGACATAGACTTGAACCTGTAGTTTGTATTGTTCTCTTGAACTTCATATAACTTGTTCTTTTCAAATGTTTTTCCATCTGCGTAGGCCGGTGCTGATCCAAATGGTGGACCAGATGGAATAAAAGCTCTGCCACTGGCAGCTGAAGCGGGGGATGTAGAAATCATCAAGCTGCTGATTAAAGCTGGTGCTAATGCAGATTTTATGACCATTGTAAGTTCTGTCTCAATTTTATTGCCTTCTCCTAATATTCACGGTTCATATTTGTGTCCTATGGCTATGGTAGTTCAGGCTTATGAAAATCACTTCTTTTGTGTTACAGTATGGGCTGAAGCCTATAGAAATAGCAGCTTGTCATGGTAATCGTCAAGCTGTTGATCATCTTCTTTCCGCGACACCTTGTATTGCATCATGTCTCGACAGGAGCATTGATGGAGTAATGAAGCATGTAAACTCTGCAGACTTTGCAATACAGGTATATATTACTTCGTATTTCACTTTCGATGTTTTATATGTTAATCGGTCATTCAATTTCATTAGGGAAATTTTACAAGAGACAGCTATACACACACACTCCTTAACAACCTACGTAGTGCCTATTAGCCCAGCAAAGAGAACCTAAAATAACTAAGCATAAAGACACGCAGTCCTCTTTAATCAAATATATAGACACAGGTCCAAATAGAGCCCTTAGGCCCTTCAAATCCGACGCACCCTAGTATAGATCCTATTTGGTTCTTCAATATCCATAAAAAAGTCCGGCTTTGAAACAAAGTCTTCCTTTACACCTTCACATAACTGAGCCCCTCTCATAGCTAACCCATCCGCAGAAAAATTAACCTCTCTTAGGTTATGCTCATAGATAACCCTGACATATATCCCAGCAGCTTCCATCCATCTATATCTGAGCCTCCACGACACATTGCGACTCTTGAAAGCCTGAATAACAGCAGCAGAGTCTGATCTAACCTTGATATTCTTGAAACCCCACTTCTTTGCCCATTCTAGACCAATAATCACCGCTATTTGTTCAGCACAGTATTAGTTGTCTCCCCTAAACCCAAACAAACAGCTCCCAAAACATCCAGTGCATTATTACGAGCTATAACTCTTCCAGCAGCACCAGGATTCGCTAATGCAGCTCCGTCACAGCAAATCATAAGTTCATCCTCATTTGGCGGAATCCAGACACAGTTAATGGTTCTTATAGAACTGGCCTTCCTTTGTACCACCTTGAAATAATTTAGAATGCTCTCATCTTCACCATTCTTCATATGCAGCTGAAATCATCAAGAGTTGTTGTGTATATGTCTATAGACCTTGTTTTTCAGCTTGTATAATGGAATGTCCTTCCCTTCGTAGCATAGTGTATTCTTTTTTTTCCATAAATCAGCTTGAACAGCCATGTTAACCGCCAACCACAGCCTCTAGATGATGGTTTGCCGAGTTTTTGCTGCTGAATACGAAACCATAAGATCATCGTGAAATTATTAGGGGCCTCAAACCAACATCTGTGTTCAGGTGAAATTGCCCTGCTATACACAATACAATTGTCAGCACACCAATTATAAAAAAACAGCGAAGTTGCCTTACCGTCACCAATTAATGTGCGAGTATTAGCATCAACCAAAGGCTGAACTATAATCATTCCTGGAAGAATA
The DNA here is from genome assembly GCA_023529015.1 of Papaver nudicaule. Classification (NCBI taxonomy): domain Eukaryota; kingdom Viridiplantae; phylum Streptophyta; class Magnoliopsida; order Ranunculales; family Papaveraceae; genus Papaver; species Papaver nudicaule. The sequence goes on along the minus strand of JAJJMA010107678.1, from coordinate 33,161 downwards.
GTTGATCTCAGTTTATACTTCACCATATCACCATTCACCTTGAATCTTCAATGTTGACAGATGATTTTCAAGGAAAAGGAGGTTTTCTCTGAGGCAAAATTGAGGGGCGCGCGTGCATTCAGGATGGAGCAGTATTGGCTGGCTGTATATTGGTTCACAGAGGTACTTTATTATAACTAGGTGTTTTTTTTTTTTAAGAAAAAAAAAAAATGAAAGATTTGATTTCAAAAAAGATTAAACTACATTGTCTTTCTAGATACCTATTTGAATCCAGTTTGGCATATCATGATGCCATTCAATTGAAAAAATAACTTGAAATCCATGTTTTTTTTTTTTGTTAGAAACTTTCTTAAACCCAGCATCAAAGTTAAGTTCAAATAAGGATCCTCTGGTTTGCTCCATTCACCATAGTAGCAGTATTGTTTTGTCCCATCTTGTTCACATTATTTATAGCTAGTCTATTCCAATCAGCCGCATCAGATGTGCTAATTGGTTGAATGTTACCTGAACATTCTCATATACCTTAGAACACTTAGCTTTCCACAAATGCCAGAGAATAGAAGCATGCAATTCATGTACTGAGTCACTAAATTGACTTACCTGATCAGCCTTGTAGATGCTATCTAACAAGTGAGAAATGTGCACATTTTGTAATTCAGACAAGACATTTGGGATAATGGCATTCCATACCTGTTGAGCAAAGTCACAATCCAAGAGAAAATGTCGCATAGAATCTAGACCCTCATCGCAAAATGGACAATTATTGTTAACATTTGGAACTATACCTTCAACTGTCTCCTGTATGTAAACATTTGTGAATACATTTCCACAAAAATTGCTGGATATTAACAGGTAGATTGGCTTTCCAAAACTTAGACCACGATATATGTAGGTTATTACTAGACACAGTATTATGATACATTGTATCATGCATGGCTCTATAAGCCGATTTAACACTGAATTGGCCATTTGAATTAGGCAGCCATCTCAGGTGATCGGTACCCTGAAATGGTATTCTAACCTCTAGAATCTTGCTTACAGTGTTATCTTCAAACTTGGCTTGTAGGGTTTGGACCTTCTAGGTTTTAGTATCTTGATCTATCAATTTATTATATGACATGAACTGAGCATTAAGAGTTGTTTGTATAGATGGCACCCATCTACCTCTCGATATGTGTATATTCTCACCATTACCCACTTCCCCGCTTTCTAAGTTTCTTTTTTTTTTTCTCTTATAGGCCCTCAGCGTTGATCCTAATGATGCCGATGTACTATGGAGAAGGAGTTCGTGCTATGTCCATTTGAAGTGTGGAGAATATGCACTGGAAGATGCTGAACGGTGTGTATCGGCAAGGCCCAATTGGACAAAGGCTCTTTTTACTAGAGCAAAAGCGCTCGAATTATCAAAAGTATGTATCCGTTTTTTTTTCCTTCCATTAATTTCTTATTTTGGAAGCCTTTCACTAATTGTCGCTGCAATAATTGTTGCAGAGGTTTGCAGATGCAAGAGTTGATTTACGCAAATGTAAGGAGTTGGAACCGGGAAACAAAAAGTTCTATGACGATGCACTCAGGTCAGATACCATTATATTTATTAGTATATTAACTTACTTCTCTCATTCCTGCCTTGTAAGGATCTGGTTACGATCAAAACCTGTCCCTGTTATACTTATTTAGCTTCACTCTTTTTTCTTTCAGAGAGACTAATGAAGCGGCTCTCAAATATGTGAGGGGTGAGGGAGACGTAGATGGATGATTAGATGGATGATTTTAGGAGCAACTTGAGTAAAAAAAATAGGTTGATTGTTGGACTATTTTGAGTTTCCTCCCCTCTAAAGATTGGTATTTTGCGATACCATCCCAAAAACATTAATATTAGCGATACCTCCCCTCCGTCAGTTATCCGCCTATGTGGTTGTTATCTAAGTCAGCAAGAGATTACACGTTGGAAATTTTAACACTTGTATTATTAAAAACCGAAAATACCCTTTAGTCTTACAAATATGGGATCGTACCATTCGAGCCTTTTTTTCAGAGGAAATAGAATAAAAGCCCCTAATTTTATAGGGCCTTCGCAATTAACCTTATGAAGGTTAAATTTGAAGTCCTCTAAAATTCATCTTTATTATATTCCACAAATACCCCATATATATTAGAAGAAACAGTTCTATTTCGTTTTCAACGAATCCAGATCTGAATCCAGAACTAAAATTTCTCTCACTCTTCTCCATCTCCCCTTTCAGCCGCCGTAGTTGCCACCACTACCACCACCACCACCACCACCATCGTCTGATCCAGTTCGCCATCTCCACTTTCAGCCGC
>JAJJMA010107678.1:15123-29161 GCA_023529015.1 Papaver nudicaule | reverse complement strand
ACATAAAATGTTGTCTAGTTTGCAACTAGACACCAAAATCTGGTGTGCACAAGGATTCCTGTTCATAAAATCATGGTGTCTAGTTGGCAAACTAGACACATAAAATGTTGTCTAGTTTGCAACTAGACACCAAAATCTGGTGTGCACAAGGATTGATGTTCATACAATTATGGTGTCTAGTTAGCAACTAGACAACATTTTATATGTCTAGTTGGAAACTAGACACTATATTTTGTTAACAGGACTCCTGTACACAATATTTTATGTGTCTAGTTGGAAACTAGACACTATGTTTTGTTGTTAACATGACTCTTGTACACCATATTTTATGCGTCTAGTTGGAAACTAGACACTATTTTTTGTTAACAGGACTCCTGTACACCATATTTTTGTGTGTCTAGTTGGAAACTAGACACTATATTTTGCAACTTGGCCTGGTTCTGTTCGTATTTTAGCTATCTCCATTTTTCTTTACACACCTGCGCAAGCTGAATCTCAGTAGAGGATTTCATTCAAACAATCATATTCATTCAATTTTAAATTCGCGCTAACAAAAACATGTATTTAATTTACAACTGAACATTCATTCACATGTTTTAGGACAACATAACAACTGCATGTGACGAACACAAGTTAGGATGAAAACAAGATAGAACTAGGGAGTGTACAACTAATCATTCGATCAAAAATTGTCCATTCTCCCGTTCATTCTTGAGACAATAGAATTACTTTGGGAGTGTTCTGGTCAGAAGCTTTCTTTTCTATCCTCCAAGCTTTAGGCTCTTTTATATCCTCCAAGCTTTAGGCTCTTCACACACCAAAAAAAAAAAGAAAAATAATTAGTAACTGACTAGCAACCTCAATTAACTTAGTTTCAGTTTTATACGTGTCCAATAGCCAACTGGACACCAAATGTGTAGGCAACAAGACTTCTGTACCACCAGATTCCGGTGTCTTATATATACAAAACAATTGTATAACATCTTACATCAGACCTAAGTGGGAGTCAATATGAAGCCACTAGAATTTTCGCAGCATAGGAACAAACATAAGGTAAAATTTAAAAAAGACAAACAATAATCTAAATATATGAACAACATTGATCCATCCCACATCATTCTTTATCAAAAGCCAACAAATCTGTGCAATTCATGCCAAGTGCACATGGACTCTAACAAAATTATGTTGTTTACAATACACTATCATGATTAACATCTAAACTGCCTTATCCTTTTGTCATCTGGACACATCACCAGAGAACAATGAAACAAGCCTGCATATTATCCCTACATTCTGCACCACAGACACGCACATGTAGCACAAATTAATCCCCTTGGTCAACAGTTTCATAACAGGAAGACAATTATAATTGAATATGCTACAGAACAACAACGCAAATGATTGTTAATCTCACTCCAAAACCATCCCACAGATTCCGTATAAGGTCGTATTTCCAAATCATTCACATAGAGTCAAACAATCACCAATATCCTCCAATACACACACTATTTCACTGTAATGTACACATAACTAACCACTGAACCAATTTTCTTCATCCTAAAAACAAGAATGGGTTGCTTACCTTTGTTGTTGCAAGATAATCATCCTTCTCAACGTTAACGGACACATAATCATTCAAATTTCAGCGTTAATCAAAATAATTTGAAAATAAAATTAGTACAGAACCAAAATTATAAAACAAAATCAAAACACATAAAGATTATACACAGTTTCTGAGATTTTTTTTACTGAAACCCTAACATAATCGAAACTAAATCAGATACAATATTATTGAAATGTAAAAATTACTGAAACCCTAAGAATATTAATGGAAAAACTCGTATTACCTATAATCAAATCTTCAAATCTTCTGATTTCAACCTAACTGGTTTCTTTAAATTACTGAAACCCTAACAAGATTATTAGGTTTTGATCTTTGTTAGGTTTTGATATTGTTTTAAGATATAAAAACCTAATTTTGCCGTATGATTATTTGATTTTTCTGGTTTTTTCGTCGTTTTTTTAGATCTGGTGGTGGTTGTTTTCGTTGTGTGAGAGAGAGAAACTGAACAATGAACATGTAACGGATGGGCAAAATGAAATGAGGAAATAGAATGGGTCCCCGTTTCCTTTTTATGTCGAAGGATAATTTGGTAAACTTGCTATTCCGAAATATAATGAAGGGTAAGTTTGAAACACTATAAGGCTAAATTTTTGGGGCTGAAAATATAGGGGTATCTAATTAATGTTCTCTTTTTTTCATGCTTTTCCCGGCATCCGCAACCACCATCAGTCGTCGCCGTCTTCTCTCCAGTCAAGTTCATCGCCGCCTTCTATGGATCTAATCAAATGAAGAGCACCTTACTCTTGTCATTTCCAGTAGCTCCTCCCCTACCTGTTCGAGCAACACCACCACCCTTTCGTACTATTCATTCAACCCAGCACTTTGCCACCATAATACTAAATCAACTAAGTATTCCTATTACAGACAGTCCATTTGGCCATGAAATTATCGATTCACAATGACAAAAATCGTTGATTTTATATATCATCACAATCGCAACATCCGGATAATGAAAAATTTATTGTCTTAATGGAGTTTAAAACACTAAACAATAAGCATGAATCTTATAACTTCCGCAACAACAGTAGTGAATTGAAAAAATAAATCTTATAATCCAAAGCTAACTTCAAAGATCATGATTCTTCTTCCTCTTAAATAATCACCATTTAAATCTTAATTTTCTAACCCTTTTTTTTTTGACCATAGTGATGCAAGAGGCGTTTATAAAGGAACAATCACCTAATTATAAATCTGATCTCATAGACATATAACCCAATCAATCTCGGCTAATAAAGATTGTTGTGTAATTGAAATTAAACAAAACCCATGATGGAGTTGTTTTTGTTTTGATCTGTTGGGGTAGTTATCTCGTTGATGATGGCGGTTGGGTCGATCTGCTGTTGGTGGAGCGACGGTGAAGAATTGGGTTAGGTCCAAAAATTCTAATTTAACCACCAAATTCAATTTCAGAAACAATTCCTTCTCAATGTTACTGGACCTAATTCATATTCAAATTAATACAAATAGAAAACCCCAAATTTCAATTACAAGCCCTAAATTATGGAACAAACAGAAAACCCCCAAATATCTGAAACCCATTACAGCCAATTCTGCCATTGTCTTCGTCTTCAATTCGAAAAATACTCTTCTGCCATTGTCGTCGTCGTCTTCAACCCTCGTCAGCTACTATGTTCATGAAGGTGATCTCGAAATCCATTAATCATTCACAACCTTCGTCGATGGAGAAAAAACCTCATTTCTCTATTTTTCTCGATCTGTTTTTTAGGCTCTGAATATTGAAGAAAACGATGTCAGAAACCAGGTTGTTTTAGATTAACCTTACACTCGGACAGTTTAGATATCACGAGAGGGTAGTTTAGTTAAATCCTAAATTAGTGTGACACGCAAACAAAATTATGTGGCATATAACAGCCACATAGGCTGATAACTGAGGGGAGGTATCGCCAATATTAATCTTTTTGGGGAGGTATCGCAAAATACCAATCTTTAGAGGGGAGGAAACTCAAAGTAGCCCTTGATTGTTTTATGCTTGTACATTCAGTTCAGTGAGGTGACGCCCTCACCACCCTTAAGCCTGTGCTCCATTATCTTACATACCCTTGGTCTAGGTTTGAACTATGTCAAATGAGTCTTCATATTGTCAGGTGATATGTAGCATTCTCTTTTGATGCGAAATGAAATTTTCATAGATTAATGAGTAAGAGTTTTGTATAACAAGAAAATTAATAAAATAAAAATTAAGCTAATTAGGATGTTTTTCTACTTAACTATGATCAGAAGTCATGTTGTACCCAACCATTCTACTTGTATAACTGAATCTGCAGCATCCAAAGAGACAAGACTATGAGTGTGAATTGCCATTGTTGTGCACAGACCGTTTTCGAATCCCTTCATTCCAAACGGCTTCCAAGTACCTGAACGTAGACTGTAGACACACGGTGGAGACCTATTATAGGGATGAGACACTATGCATTCTCCTGTCATCTTGTTGTACACAATATCTGTGAAGGAGGAGTAGAAAATCCGACGGTACTCGTGAAACGGCGGAGACGTAATCGAGTGCTTTCTAACCCAACGCTTGGTCTGACAGTGAAGCACCCACAGGAAGGCAACATCAGCCTCCGACGAAGGATCAAATAGGCACAACTCGCCTTCCAGCTCGAAAAGTTGAAACACACGTTCAGGGGGCAGTGGATTTTTATCACATGGCTTGACAGCTTCTATGGTGCAAAATTCCTCGGTTTCCATATTGAATGACAGTATCGAGTCCGACAGGCTTGGGACAGCAGCGTGCGCGATTATAGAGAAGAGACCATCAACCCACCAGTAGAAAGTCCCGCTAACAATAACAGGCGTCGGTTTTATTCGGCTTGGACCGTAAGCGAACCTACCAACACTTCTCTGGCGCTTAGTTGTTAAACCAAGAATCTGAAACTCCCACATCTTCTTACCACCTAAGAGACGTGCACAAAGCACTTGGTACTCCTGCTCAAGCGGATTGAAGTAAAATCCACATACAGTAGTAGGTCTTTTTGCGTTAGCAGTAGTCACAATGACTTGTTCTTTTGTAATCGGGTTCCAGATGCATAAAAGCTTTACGCTAATCTCGCGTAGAATCAAAAGAAACCCATCATAAGAACCATAGAGAACAAACTGCCCTTTGCAATATGCATTACATGGACGAAGATCTAACGTTGTAGCCTCCTTGGCGTTCTCAGCATCGGAAAAATACAGATGGATGTTGTTGCCGGCGGATCGAGTATGGGAATGCACAACAATGGTTGGAGCAGCTCGGCCTCGGCCTCGGTCTAGGTTTGTCCGCCTAAAGTAGGGATTCATGGTTGAGAGCAGATACAATAAGTTAGCTTGCCTGCACAGCTGGTAGATGCACTTTGCTGGAAGCCTAGTAAGTATGTCCGCGACGATATCAGGAGGAAGACGAGGGAGAGGCCGACCCTTGTCTCGAACACGAGGATGTGCACACCTCTTTGCTGGATGCCTCCTAGCAAGTGTCTTGCCCTTTTCTTCAACACTTACAAGAGGAGGAGGTGCAGCACATTTATTTATTTTTGCTTTTGCTTCGAATAAATCACGACACTTACCCCAAAAAATTGAAAGATGTTTACTCATTCTGGAAATTATCTAAATTATTAAGATTAAAAAACTAAAGTAAGATCGACATACGATGAGAGAGGGGTTTTTATTTCGAAAGGAAGAATGTACGTATGTATATATATATATAAAAGTCGTGTAACACTTGATTTGACTTGGCCACGACTCTTGTATATCTGAAGTCAGGTGTTTTCTTTCAAGAGAAACGGAAACGGGTAGCCGAGTAGAGCCGAGGCCCAATTTGGCATATTTTCAAAACCCGTATCTGTCTGGTGGAACCGTAACAAAGTCTGCCACAAATCCTAAAGGTCTGCCCCAACGAAGCAAGGCTATTTATGTGGACCTACTACACTTTTATACTAGCTAGCTAGTGATGAAATTATTATATCTTTAAAATTTCTTTGTTTCATCTCTTATATGTTCGATTATGTGAGTCTCTAATCTTTATTTTCCTTCCATGTTTGTAAGTTCACATTTGGAATCATGATTATGATGGAAGAATGCTGAAAATTTCAAACTACACACAAGCTTGCACCTATGTATTTGCTTACCTTTCCGTTCATCAAGTTAGACATCACTTGAATGAATCTCATTGAAGTTGGCCGGTGCATGCATGTGTAAGAGTTTCTCAAAGAAACTCAAGTTTTTTATGCTATATATAGATTGGTACGTTTGAGAGGCAAAAAAAAGTATTACAACGACATACCAGTTGATTGGCTAGATGAGGATGCTGCTCAAGGGGTCTGCCGGATACCACCACCAAACATCTAAATATATCTCAAGTTCGTTGAATACAGGAAGATAATTCCGATGGTGATTCCATTCACTCAATATGAACTTCTTGTAATTATTTATTTATTTATGTATTCCTTCTCATTGTCTGTACTGCAGTGGTAGTTGGGGTTTCATTGGATGCATGACTCACATCAATATTGTTTCTGTTCAACCACCACCCCTTTACTCTTTGCTTTTTGATTAGTACGTGTGTTTATAAATAAGGATTTTTTCATATCCGATATTTCAAACTTTTCTAAAGTATCATTTTCGTTTGCTTGTCCATCTAAGTTAGTCAAAGTAAGTTTGACATGTTAAAATAGGTTGTCAAATTACAAGATACCCCCGAACTCTCACCAACCCTACTGGAGGTGGTGGTCGTGGGGGTGGGGGTTCGGGGTTTAGGTGGTGGCGATGAGTTCAGATGGTGGTGGCGAGGGGTTCATGTGGTGGTTCTGGGTTTTAGGTTGTGGTGGTAGGGGGTTCAAGTGGTGGTTCAGAGTTCAGATGGTGGTTTAGGGTTTTAGGTGGTGGTGGTAGGGGTTCAAGTGGTGGTGGTGGGGGTGGAGTGGTCGCGGTAGGGGTCCATGTGGTGGTGGTAGGGATTTTAAGAAAGAGTCGTTGAGCCTCTCCAACGGCTCTTCCCCTCACTTTAATTCAGAAGAACGGCATTTAGTTGGGGAATACAAAAGACTTACGTCTTGCATTATCAGCCAAAAGTCTGAAGCCCCTTCAATTAACCAGGGTTACGGTTAAAAATCGTTATTCCATAAAGCCGTAAAATAACCTAAGTTTAGGTGTATTTTAGTTACAGTTACGGCCTGTATATGACAAAATCAGATAGCCGTAACAAAACCTATAGCTTTAACTGCTTAAGTTACGGAGCAAATTTTTTTAGCCCCAGGTTACATCTATAACTTGACAATTGTAACTAAACCTACGACTTAGCTGTACAACTTATAGGTAGCCGTAATATAACCTACAGTTTTTTTTTTTTTTTTTTTTTTTTTTGAAATAGGGATGTATTAAAAACAAAAAAAAAACTGTACAAAGTGTACAAAGGTTACAAAGGGGATCTAAGTTAAGAAGAGCTTAGAAGTGACTCAAGCCACAGAGTCATCAAACTACAAAACCAACAGTTATGGTGGCTGCAATAAAAAGAGATTGTCCCAGTTTACCATCCAGGCACTAAAAGGAATATCAAATTCCGGATAAAAAGTCTTCACCCACGAGAAAACTGTACCTTTAGTGGTATAGACCTAACTGGTTAGGAGGTTGAGATTTGTTTGAAAATATCATGTTGTTACGCTCCTTCCAGACATGCTATAAGCTAGCATGAAGCATCAATTTCCATATAACAGTACGCATATCCTTGAATTTTACTTTAGACAATTTCTCCACCAAATGCGCAATACTATCAGGCATAACCCAACTCCATCCTGCAACCACCGGTATTACTCCTCTCCATACTTCGATCGTAAATGGACAGTGCAAGAAAAGATGATTTGTTGACTCATGAACCAAATTGCAAAGACCACGTAAGCCAGAAGTGATTATACCTGTTAAGAAAAGCTTGCCAAACGACAAAAACAGATTCTAGTGGGGATTCGCGAAAACCACACAATAAACTCACTACTAGCAAACGAATGAGAAGATTCAATCAGTACGTGCATTCTCTTTCGGAGCCATAGGTAGCAATCCTTGACCATGAAACCCCTGACAGGAGAAGACTTCCAAATAATGTTGGAATGGTTAGATAAAAAGGAAGATGGAGTGGTACCAATTAGTTGCAGTAAGGCACACAACTCGGCAACCTCATTCGCACCTTAATTAGAGAAGGGAAAGCAATAGCGAAACACTTGAGACCACACCAAGTGTCGTACCTAAATCAAAATCCCTCACCGTTTCCAATTATTAACTCCATATTTTTCTAAAACACTCCTTCCGGTTTAGAAATCACCACCCAACAACTTGAACAATCATGTTTGCTCTCTTTCTTGAGCTAGCATACTGGTGAAAGTAATGTGTATTCTTATCACCTAATCTTATAAAGGTTTGTCTTGCTTTTTTTGCCTTGCCTATCTCTCCCTCATAAGTAAAAGCCTATCCAGGTTAGCCTTGAGCTGAGCACGATCATCCACTTCAGCTGGAGACAAATCTCTAGTCTCCTCAATCAACTTGATATTATTAAGCTTTTCGGATACGTTGCTGATTTTATTATTCACCGGGCCGAAATTTTCTTTAATCCAAGTTTTTATCTTCTTACTTAGCAACTGAAGTTTTTTCCATAATTTAGTAACCTGAATATCTGACCACCAATCCTCCAACATAGTTTCAAATCTGAAGGGAGGAGGACCCCATCCTTCATCAAAACCTTCTAACAAAAGAGGTCTATGATATGACGTAGGCTTAGTAAGGGAGGAGGACCCCATCCTTTCACCACATCAACGGTAAGAAAATCTCCATTATCACTTCTACTGATTTAGTACGTAGATGAACTTGGGGTTTGCGACAAATTTCTTGTCGGATATTTCGTTGGAAGAAAATTGCCTTTCCACATGGTGAAAGAAGCTTTGGACAAAGCTTGGAATCTCAGGGGAGAATTCAGAATGTCCTAACATGAAGATTCAATGTTTATTTTTGAATTTTATTTAGATGAGGATAGGAGCTCCGCCATGGAATTGGGGTATGTTTTTGTGTTGCTTGTTATTAATCCGTCCATGGCAGCTCTTTATTGAACAAGACATAAAAGAAATGAAGACTATTCCCGTATGGCTGGAATTGAGGAACATTCCGACAAATTTATGGAATGCTAAAGGAATTGGAATGATCACTAGTGTTGTTGGTGTGCCATTGTTTGCTGATAAACATACTTTGGCTAGAACAAGAATGAGTTATGCTAGGGCTTGCGTAGAAATGGAAGCTAATTAATAGCGAATTTCCAAACTTTATACCGGTCTCTTATGGTTGCAAAGATTTCAGAGTCTCTGTAGAGTACTCATGGAAGCCTTCTAGATGCCTGTCTTGCTCTACCTTTGGGCATTCTAATGCTAAGTGTCCAAAGGAGATTTCTAAGAAGAAAATATGGATTCTTAAGAACAAGGGAGCTGTGAAAATTGTAGTACCTCAACGGAAAGGTAGTGAGGTGGTAAACGTGGAGGGTTGTAATGCCAGTGTGGAAGTTGTAATGAATTTGCAGGGCAGTGAGGATGTGGTTTCTGCACGTAATGAATCCATTTTGGATGTACAAGACAAGTCTATATCAGTTATAGATTGTGAGGTAAGTGCTCAGTTTAAATCTTGTGAGTCTATACAACAACCTCTTGTTAATGAGTGGAAATATGCTAGAAGGAGGAAAGGCTCAACTCTAAAGGAGGATACTCATACGATTGAACAAGAGCTATCCATTAACAAGAACCCATTTGAGGCGTTGTCTCTCGACCATAAAGCTTCCATCTCTGCACCAAATGTGGTTTCTCAAGTTGTTAGTACCAGTGAGAATATATTTGAAGAAGATGTCAATTGTGATGAAACAGTCGAGGAACCACAAAGAAGAGAAGAAATAGAGTTCACTGTTCAAGGTAGTGATTTTGTTCAAGAAGAAGAAGTTGCTGGGAAGAATGATAATGGGGAAGTGAAGTCTTTGCAATGGAGAAGATTACATCTCTCGGCAATATTCTTGGTAGTAACGCAGATGCAAGGGAAGAGGTGGAGTGTGTCCCCAACGGAACAGTGAAGGTTTGTGAAGATTCCAGGGAAGAGGAGATTGAAGTGGGAAAGGTAAAGTTTGTCCAAGAGGTCTCTCAGTACAAACCTCTGACTAGAGATCAACATATGGAGCGGCTTGTGAAGTTCACCTCCTCCCTTCGGCTTGGCCGTGGTGGTAAAGAAGAAGAGGTCAAGAACATTTTGAATGACATTGTAGGTGTCTCCAAGCCAACAAATCTGGGTTCCAGCAATGAAGATTTGGGAATGAACATCAAAGAAGGAAAAAACTATACTGAATTGATTGTGAGATCTAAGACCAATCCTGAAAAGGAATTGGGAGTTCTCTTTTGGCCCGGAATTTCGGATAATAACAAGTTGAGAAGACGGCAAAGGAAATCTGCTAGAAAAGTCAAGGAATGACCAACTATGCTTTGTGGTGTTTGGAGAGGGGCTTGTTCCTTTGTGGTGTAAACCCTTTGGAATACATCACTGACTTGGAAATCATTTTAGTAGGGTTGAACGTTCCAAGTCATGATTCTTGGCTTCATGGCTTACCTCTCTTCACCCTAGAGGTTGAGCTGTCAGTACTAGTCCCTTCCAAAGCTTGCTTGTTATAAGAACAATCCAATCGCTTCATTTCTCTCAAGCGTTTGTCATTCACATATGACTCGAAACCTGGTGGCGCTACTGGGTACATACACATCTTCACAAGAGTTAGCTGTGTCATCTATGTCTCTTTCAATACAAATTCTGAACTGGAGTGATGCTAGTTGTGTCAGAGGTGAGGTATCGAACATAGCAGAAACCCCTTCCAGATGCATATCAGCCTCCTCGTCTTGAATTTCTGGTAATTATAACTCCTGGTTGTGTGTTAATCTTCTGAATGGTTGGGGAAAGCAGAGCTGAACCAATAACGCCAAAATCCTTAGAATAAAGACTTAGGATTGTGTTTGTTGTATGCTCACGATGCCTGAAATTTAGTCCAAGCCCTACACCATAACTGTAAACCCTCCCTCTGAATAACAGGTTCACAGAAAATACTCCAATTCAACTCCTAACCCCTGTTCTCCTGAATGAGGCATAGATCTAGTTTCATAAGGTCGAGGGGGGTTCGTTTGAGAGGTGGCAAAAGAAATAGTAATGTGCATATGAGATGAGCAAAGGTTCATAGAGATGGGAGGAGGAGGGGACGAAATATAAGAGGGACAAGGATTGAGAGGTTTGAGGTGGAAGGAAGGAAGGACAACAGTTTCAGAGACCGTTTCGGGTTGTGATCAATATCCATATCCTCACAAAGCTCCGAAGATAAGTTATCAAAAACAATATCTGTATTGGTAGGCGAGGCGACGGTGATGGTGGAGCAGAACCAATATCTGTAAATATTCTGGACGACCATAGATGCAGTGGTACTCCTACAGAGGAGTACCAATTTTCGACCAGTCTAAAACTCTAACAGAGGAGGTGAGTACGAAAGCTCTCTCCCATTTACCATGGATATCAGAACTATGATTTTCTATTGATAATCATCACAGGGATGTTTTGCCAGAGAGGTCGCATTGAAAATCTTAGGAGACTTAGGACCAGCAGCTCGAGAGAATTGAAAGTGAGCAGACTGGAAGAAAGGAGTTGATTGATGCAAAAGAACGGACCTGCCTAGCTAGGAGGAGGGGCGGGGATTGAAGAAAAGGAGGTTGTAAAGGAGTTGATGATTGGTTCTGAGCAGATGATGGATTGGGTGAAGAACCAGAAATAGGAGGAGAAGATATGTGATTAATTAACGTGGGATGATTTAGGAGAGGTCTGAATGCTGAGATAATAGAGAGGAAAGAGTTGGGAGAGGCAACAAAGGTAGGTAAAGGTGAAGTGGCTGAGATGAAGAGATAGGAAGAGGGCCAGACTACTTAGACATGGCTATAACAGGTTCAGGGATGAGGTGAAAATCTACCCCTCTTGATCACACTTACTGTATCATCAATAGCGCACACGAGCTTAAACCATCCGGATTCATGGTCTCCAGAACAATTGGGAACATCAAATAGGACATTAGCTAGCAAGATCAATTGGGACAATGAAAGAATGCAACTTTTCATTTAACTGACATAAGTAGAACACACGACTTTGTGAGATTCTGTAGCCCCCCCCTATATCAGGGCTCTTGTAGTAATATGGATTTTAGGTCATAAGGAGTCCTGATTTAGGGGGGGAAGAAATTACGTGGGGGGGGAGAAATTTAAAACCAACCGTGCTTGTTCGATAGGGGATGACCTCATTACCATTTAGTATTCCGAAAATTTGGTTTCGTGTATCATCTAATCGTCTATTCCCTCCCTCCTCTCCCTGTAACCTGTTCCTTGAACAGATCTTCCTCATGTCAAAAAAACCAGGTAACAACTAGAGAGCAACCAACACAGCAAACCCAATATTTTTGGGAAAGAAGTCATGGTGGTAGAAATTGTAGCTCTTTTTCTCCTGACACAATTCCAGTCATATTCCATCTGAATCACTTGATGCAAATTCTCCTTTTAACCTTGTATTTTTTTTATAGAAGTGTTACACTGTATATTATTTAATAGACTCGAAATCTTCTTAACCAGTTGATCAATTGATCCCTTAGTATTAATGTCTGCATTTCCTTTATAACTCTTGTCGACGTATGGCATTCATCAATGCTTGGTCTGCATCAGTTAATATAACGGAAGGCCACTCATTATCCCGGTAGATACCCTTCAAACATTTTAATGCCCATACAAAATTATCCTCGGCTTCACCACTCATTAAGCAAAACCCGACAGTAAATGGAGCCTTTGTGGATGTATGGGAGACTATATGGAATAAAGGCTTATCGTACATGTTCGTCTTATATGTACAGTCCAGTACCACAAACTGGTGAAAACATCGAGCTGAGTCCACAAACCTGGGATGAGCAATAAAAAGATCTATCACCACTTCATTACTGTCACATCTTTTGAAAACCATGTAATCTTCATTTTCGGCCAGTGCTAAGAAATGTTGCAGGACTGTTCTGCCTTGAGTCTCTTCTTTTTTCAGCTTTGCCTTAGCATTATAGATTGTCCTCAAGTGAACAGCAGTATTTGGATCATCTTGTTTTATCATGGAGAGAACTCTCTTAGGCGGGACTAATGATCTTGTCAAATTTTTGAGTAATTCAACTTGTTTTTGTGTGAGAGCTGCAGGGGCTGCATGTCCAACTAAGGAGTCTGTTAGGGGATGATTGTGAAAGCCACACTTGATTCTGATGTCCCATCTTCCATCATAACCACAAGATCAAATTAACTTGAAGGGACAATTGATTTTGGAAGTGCTGCTCCTTTTTCTTTTTAGTGTCGTCTTTGGAACATAATCTTTGGCTTTATGGCTCTTATTGACACCACTTCTTGAACAAACAAGTTCAATCCGAGATCCTTTTCCATTACATTCAAGTTTTCCAGTCTTTGTACCGGGTCCAGACACGATGGAGGAATTGTGTTCACGCCCTCTGCTAACACACCATGCTTTGACCTCTTCCTTTGAATAAAATCCCTACATGAAAAAGTTTGTTCAACATCAGCATGGTTGTCTGTACAAGAGAGTGTATTTTTACTAAAACAATCGATTAGATTATGAATTACCATATCTTCATCGGGTATAAAAAAGTGAGAGTAGTCCAGATATAGCTGATTCTGATTAGGCGAAACCTGAAATGTAGATGAAAAATTGGTTACTAAAAATGCTATATGAGAAAACAAATTTGATCACTTCTCTAACATAAAATGAACAGTATATACAAGCTTCTAAGCTTCATATAAACCAAAAAATATAGAATGCATCTTGTTCTTCATCTGGAAATATCATTATTAAAAATTAAAAAAAAAATTACCAGGCCGTTATCTTTTTCATGTTCATTCGATGGAACCCTACAAGCTTCATTACATGAAGACTCCAATGTTGCTCGATCATCTAATAATTCTTGCATTTCATTAGCTTCTGTTAGTATAAAATCCCCACTTTTTTCTAAAAGATCTTCTCCAACATCGTTAGAAAAACCCATCGTACTAGATTTGATAGATTGGAAAGAAATATCTATCACAAGAGAATCAAGACGTAGTTAACGGCGAAAAAAAAACCGTAAGTGCTTGTTGCTTGAGTAGCCTTGCTTTAATGGCTATCTTCGGTCTTCTTCTTTTGCTTTTTTGAAACTAACCTAGGGTTTTTTCGCGCAGTTTTTCCCATGTCAGCACGTTAAGTGGGAGGCGTGTGATTTTCAGAGAAAGAGTCAATTATGGTATTCATTTAAGCTATAAGGGCTACCTTCTAGGATTTCATGTAACCATGTTGAGTCATCAGTTATTCCCCCCCCCC